>JAPYMA010000477.1:0-59216 GCA_035041965.1 Anisakis pegreffii
TGAAAGGATCAACGAGTCGTCAGGATCTGTCGAGTTTAGGATTGTTATGGCAGCAACTGTTGCAGTTTTGTGACGATAGGTTTGAGTGGATTCAAGTACAGGGTAGGTTCTAGAACTGTTTACATCGCAGTTGGAGACTAAGAACTTGAAATTCAAAGGCTTCTTGAAGTAATGATGTGAGAAGGCATTCAGAAAGTTTACTAATGCAAAACGGTGTTAGTGATTCAGCAAAATGTAACTGAAATGAGTAATCATGAATTGAGGAACATCTCATGGGAAGATCGCACACATAACATAAGCATAGTGAGACAGTTGTCGAGCAATGAATTAGCTTCTTTCGAAGAGCATGATGATATGACAAAAGAACAAGAATTCTCGAATAAGGTGATAGATCCTTTCGGAAGGAGACGGAGTTTATGAAAGACATTCAATCATTTAGCGTAGGATAGGAATTGCAAAGCAAGTAGGGCATTCGTGGTATGGTGTGTAATGAATGTTAGCGTAAATCCTACGATGAGGTCAGTAGGTTATAATGAGCGTCACTGTTTGAGATTTAGTAATATGCACAGAAAAGGTTGCTGTCTGTGACTTATGTTCAATTTTTTTCTTCTGTGGAGAGCATACAACTTCGGAAAAACCCTCTACATTTCCCTCCGGCAGCCGTGAGTCATGCTTCGTATCGAAATCTTCAATAGTATTCAGTCAGCGCTTCTGAATGTTCGTGCATGGTCTTCTTTCCTACTATCTGAGTGAGGATATTCGTGAATAACCACGCAAGGACGGTGGTAACTGCAATGGTAAGTGCCCAAGTACATGGTAAATGTAACGGTAATGTACATTGCAACTGTAATGGTAAATGTACATGCATGCTCCTGTTTCCAACTGTAATGCTCAAGCCGAACGTCATTTCATTCAATTCGCTAGTAGAAGCTTTTGGAATCTCAGGTCACTCCACCCAGCAGCCAGTAGAAACACATAGTTTCTCGACAATGCGCATTTTGAAATCGTAATAGATATGTATGGTCAGGGTTTTGTGAAGTTCTTAATGAGATGATTTTTTGCGATAAGATAGGTACCAATCGGTTCAGCTTGACGAGTGTACAAAGAAAAGTATAGAATTACGGCTGCGTGAGATAAGTGAGATCAGAAAAAACCTCCAAAAGAACAGTGGAACACAATGTTGTAATTATTTCGTTTTTTTGGTTTTTTCTGAGAAATTGGACGGAAGAATTCGCTATGATGGTGCTTGGAAATTGGCTAGTGACACATTTTGCGATCAGAACACAAGAATGGCAACAACTAGTGAGTTTATTCATATTTCACTGCGTGCAGTGCCAAATTTGTGATACTCTAAAAAATATATCCATTGGCCGAAAATTCTGAAATGACGATTTTCGCGGTTTTTAAGTTTCTGTTGGTGGATCGGAGTTCTCCTTGTGATATTGTTGTTCAGACAGCCAAAGCCATTTTAAAACCGTTCTGAGCGTTTCAAAATGTTTATCCCAAGCTGAGATATGATATGTCGAAATTGCGGATTTTGAGATAGTAAAGGGTTATTAGGTAAGGATTTTTGTGAGATTTTTAGCGGAGAAGTTTTTTGCTCTTTTTTCGATAATTTTGATATTTTATTTCCATGTAACACCACACAAGTTATTACTATTCATTTTTATTTATTAAAAATCTTTCATAATACTCATTTACATCATTACTGTCTACAACATTACTTTCATAATATATTGTAACATTTTTTCAAATGCATAATAACCATCACGAATTATTTCAAATTAAATATACACGATTTAAACCCACAACAATAAAAAATACCAATGAGCATTGCATGAAAACATGATAGTATTATGAAAAATCTGTAAACAAAAGCAAATATCACTAAAAAATAAAACAAAAGGTAATGGAACATAATGATACTTCATAATGAATGTAAGTCGAAGTAATTACAATTTGATTCAATTGAAAGAAAGAAATAAAGAAAGATTAAATTATACTAATCGAGAGATCTGCGATTACCTTCTGTGCTTGTAGAGAATTCAATTCTCTTTCCAATGGACTACTTGGCATTGACCGATCAAATTTCTGTTCCAGCACTTTTTCCATTTCAATTGCTTGCAAAGGCATTATTTTTGCTACTGAGGGTTCATTTTAAGTTACAATCTCGAAAACTGAATGATGAATTTTCCTGATACCTTCTGTGCTTGTAGAGAGTTCAATTCTCTTTTCAATGGACTACTTGGCATTGACTGATCAAATTTCTGTTCCGACACTTTTTCCATTTCAACCGCTTGCAAAGGCATTATTTCTCCTCATGAAGGTTCTTTTTAAGTTACAATTTCGAAAACTGAATGATGAATTTTCCTGATACCTTCTGTGCTTGTAGAGAATTCAATTCTCTTTTCAATGGACTACTTGGCATTGACCGATCAAATCTCTGTTCCGACACTTTTTCCACTTCAATTGATCACATCACTTTTATTTGATTGAAACTTCCCTGGTTAAACTTTTACTGCTCCATAAATGAGCCGATTCTTGTAGCCAGTCTTTGTCTGAACGTGGAAAATTCATTTCTCTTCCCAATGACACCTCATGTACACATTCAGGTCAGGTGTAGCCTTGAAATACGTCAAATTCCTGTGCCTCATCGATGAGTTAATTCGCCCTATTGGATCTCTTCTTCTCTGTGCTCTACTTGACCGCGTCGCTTCAAAAGTGCAATTTGGCTTCTGTTGCCAACCCCATTTCTCATAGACCCGCAAAATTGAGTTCGATGATGTCGAGAAAGAGGGATTCATGATATTCTGTTTTATTCGTGCTTGTTTGTTTTGTTATTTGGATCCTTCTTTTAGCTGATTATGCCTTTAAAATTTGATTTAGTTTATTTCTTGCATCAGTCAACAATAATTCAACATTATCCATTCCACCATTTGCACAAGTTGATGTATTGTGTTTGCTATTGAATTCCCATATTTAGTTGAAAATCAATAGTATCCCCTTGAATTGTGACATACTTTATGAATTCGTCCGAATTTTTGCATTCATATATAACACCGTTCGCTAATTGAGCGATGAATTGGTTTTCTCAGTTCAGACTTCCGTCAAATTTTGTCAATATAGCTTCAAGTGTTCCATCCTGTAAAGTCGGTATTCCAAATTTCATTTTTTGACAAATTATCGAAATGTACTGATATTTGAGAAGTTGTGTTGAGCAAGTTTTTCTTCCGGTTTTCAGGTAACCAATGGCTTGGCACCTTACAAACGAAGGTGATTGGACGACTAGTGAGTTAGTTTCGCTTTTGAAGTATGTTATCCAAAATGCTTCGAAAATGACACAATCCACACTGGCGCTTTGCACACATCGAATATGCATAAGTTTATCAAAATGTTAGTGGTTTTTCCTCCTATCAATTCATTTGCTTGTATTATGGGTAATTTTCTATTTTAGGTTGGTGAGATCAAAACGACGTTTCATTAACATTCGCAGTTGAATATGTTATTTATGATTAGTTAGAAAACAGCAAGAAATGTTCTCATGAACGAAATGCCGTTGTGATCTTACCAACCTGAAATACAACATTCCCATATTTTGCTGTTGTTCGTGATTGCTGATCAGGTAGTTGTTTCTGCAATATGCTCATATTTTGTGACTTTTTCTTATCACATTCTTCCTTCGTTGATATCCCTCTTTCCCCGCGCATCGAGCGGTATTAGCATGCGCAGTCATCCGGATTCATTATGATTCGTATGCTCATATATTTTTGCTATTTATATGAAGATTAACTATCATTATCGGAAAAGCTTTTGCATGAGCTTGATTCATTTTTTAGTTGTTAGGACCAGGTGCAACCTTAGTCATTATCATGGATTACTGAGCGTGATCACGGAGATTTTGAATGTTTTTGAGTAATGATTTAGTGCAAGGTGCTAGAATTTCAAACACAAACTTTTGTTAAGAACTGAACATCATAATTAGCATTGACTTTTTAACCGAATGTTTTGATTTGATTTGTGATCAAGTCGGTTAAATCAGAATTTTGATACTTTATTCAAATGTTGGAAGAATGACAGGTAGTGATATAACTTAAGTTGTGATTCAGATTGTAGCACCTTGAACTAAATAATTACTCAAAAACATTCAAAATCTCCGTGATCACGCTCAGTTAATCCAAGATGATGACTAAGGTTGCACATGGTTCTAACAACTAAAAAAATGAATCAAGCTCATACCAAAGCTTTTTCGATAATGATAGTAAGTCTGTTGCTGAATTTAACGAGGAAGTTTTTTTAAAGAAATCTGCATCCAAAACTGTGTGGTTCTGCTTGATTCACGGTGCATTATGGTTGAATTTATTTCAGTTCCGAATTCACAGTTAATAACACTTCTCGATGCGATCGAACTTCTCATGAAGCGACTGCGCTATTTCATTGAATCGGATGAATTCGAGTGCGAGCAATTGGCGAACGTTCTATCCTGTTTCATAAATGTTGCACCATTACCATTTGCTTTTGTTTCCTCGTTAATGCTCAACCCTGAAAATCAAATATCAATAGAATTGGAATCAGAGAGTCAACAGCATCAGCCACAATCATGTAACGTTAATGTGGTATGTTTCTGCAGCAGTTTGTTTGTAATCATGATCGTCAAACTTCATTTTATTGATTGTACTGTAAATTCATTTTGAATTTCACAGGACAAATAATTTAGACGCGTTTTCTTGCAGAATGATGTCATTCAAGCAATGGAGGTTTTGATTATGAGATATTTCCCACTGGATATGGTTGTCCTTAATATTGTGCCAAAGCGTATTCGTGATTTAGTGCGTGATTATCTCAGTGCGTTTCAGACACATGGACAAATACAGTCAACTGAGACTGTTGTTTTAACATCGAGGTTGAATTCCTTTTTAAATTGTAATTTGTTAAATTGGTGCACAAAATTACTGCTGATTCAATTTTGCATGATAGATATACTCTCTTATGCGAAGTTTTTTTTGCAGATTTTGTTGGTAACTTTAAACAGAAACAATAAATAATATTTTCAAACGTTCTCAAAATGTCTGAAAGCTGTATGAAATAAACTCCCTAGTTATTCTAGCTTGGTGTCATCGTGCCAAGAGGGCTTAAACCACATGGAAAAGCTCCTGAATCAAGAAGTGTGCGCATCATTAAGCACTGCAAACGAATTAATAAATGGCCTCATACTATTATGTTGTTCAACTGCGGTTGCTGAACACCCAGACATAACGGACGATAATCTTATGAATTTTTTGGCGACCATAATATCATTGCATAAAAATTTATTCAAATCAGTTCGGACATACAGTGATGATCTCAGTAAACATTACAATTTAACGCTGAATATATTCATCAAGAGTATCTCAAATGTAAGTGAACAATGGACGTCTTCATTTATGGTTGTTGACAGATTATAACTCGTACTAATCACCGAAACTTATTTATCTCCTAAGGCATCGCTGTTAACTTGACTTGAATATCCGATCAGGACAAATGAAAATATGATTGAATTCGAGCAATATACATAATTGGAATTGGTTTACAATCCTAAAAAAGGAGGAGGATTCAAATTTTTTTGATTACTTTTGCATGAGAAATTCAAACTTAAAATTTATATGTTTGAGTATGATATGGTATGATCGGATTACTTTTATTATTCACGTCCGAAATTTCACTTAATTTTAATTAAAATGTTTTATGAAAGCTTATTTCATGAGCCGCACTCATTCACACTTGTTAATTTTTCAGTAGCATTATTCTTTATTGAACAGAAACACTTCCTTTCGATCAATGTTTTTGTTTTCAGTTGGTCGTATCGGGTAAAAATGATTTCGCATATTTATTGACAAACTATTTTCTTGCTACCTTGCCAAAGTTGCTGATTTTTATTGCTGAGCAACCGATTAATGAATTATTGGATTTGTTGTGGAATGTAGCAGTTTGTTCACTTCAAGATGAACAGAAACTGGCTGATGAGAATAATATTAAGAAATCGCTGTCAACCGATTCCTCAGGTGATTATCATTATAGCTATTTTGAATTACTACTACTATTTATTATTGTAATTATTACTGTTATTATCGTCGATAGAAAACATAAAGTGTTTATAAAGCAAATGTTAAGATGACCCGATAAGTGGAGTTGGTGATTGGTTAGCAAATATTCTTAGCGATGTACCAGCAATGATCGATCAACAAGAAGCGGCTCTGAATGCGAAATGTACATCTCTTTTTGTTGTCTCAACGACAAGCGTATGTCATTGAACTTATATTTTTGTATATCATGTCAGTATTGACTTACATTCTTTCAGTACTAACAATAATATTAAGAAGCCATCCATATATTCAGAATCGTTGATTTAAGATTGATTAAATTTCATTACAGTTAAAAGATATGTGTGAGCGTTGCTTGTAATGTAGAATGTTGATGAAAATTTGAAGTTATTAACTTACTGCTAGTCAGAAATAAAAGCATGGACATTTGCATTTTTATGTTCAGATTTAAAATAGAATGAATTAACACTTAAACCACAAGACAAATAAATTAATAAATAAAATTGAAATGTTTCATTTGAATTAACTCAATACTAATATCGTGTTGAACAACAAACATATCAAATGTCCGGTAAACGAACGTAACAAGGATCATGTGATCACCAATAATGATCATATCTAATGAAGACTAGATTCAATTTTCAATTAGTGGATCTGAACGCTTTGTTGTTTGAATATGAACACTATATCACACATTTGAGAATAGATGTATCTAGAATAATGATTGTGATCACAATCATATAAGAATCAACGAACTACTATTTTTAATATCCCTCTAAACCCATCAACTAATTAACTACAATCAACTAATCAATCCAGAATATTTAATAACACCACATCAATCAAACTAATTTTTACTACTCCATAATCAATAATGTGTCTCATCATCAAATATCTGAGGATCAAACTGAATCAAACAACAAGACACAAATCATCTGCAACAACTATCTAATAATGAATTATAATTGAATGATGACGTGACATCAACAATCAAATGCAATAAACAATGGTTTCAATCAATTTTACTTAATTAATAACAAACGATTAATAATTATTAAATTAAAACGTAGTTTGATACTATGAAGCTTAAGAAACCTTCGCATCAATAAAGTAAACTGAATACCAAACTTGAATCCATAAAATGTTAACATAGAGAACTTTCAAAAGATTTTTGAACCATTCTTTCATGCTTCTGTAAAGTTTTGAAAAACAGGTAATTTTTATTTAAGTTGTAAAATCAGTCAAATTAAATGCAAAATAATCTTGATTGCCAAATAATTGCAGACAGTTAATCACTATTTAGATTATCTTCAAAGAATTGACAACATAAATATAAAGACATAAACATAGAAACTGAATTATTATTATCCTAAATCCACCAAAGTTTTATGATTGCTTGAATTCAAATTTTTCCTCAAAGCTGTTTTTGCTGATTCACTTTAGCAGAGTTGGTAATGAAAAGCATTTTGATATTTTCAAGTGTCTTTGTGATGAAAGTATTCATTCATTAAATTTCACATTGATCATTCGATAAAGTTGATAGTCGTAAGGATTTTATCAGTATACTGTGGTATTTGACACTTGCAATATTCATTGGTTGTGTTTTGCATTCTAGTAGGATGAATTGAGATTGGGGAACTTTCTCTTTTTTGGTTGAACTGTGATTATTCTGAAGGCATTCAATGACGACGATCCGGGTATAGACATCACAAAGGTACGAAGTATTGAAACATTCTGCAACGTCGGTGTCAGGGTTCTCAAACAAACAGTACGTCTTTTTACCTCTCGAAGTTGATTTGTGGAATACTTTTTGATACATTTCGTGTCACTTATCTCATGTACGTTTAAAACGCGCTGCTTTCATGTTTTTAGTAGTACTTCCCAAGCCATAAATTAATTTGAAGATATTGAATAGGATGATATTGTATAACTGCACTGCCATACAGCGTTTTTTAGAACTCAACTGATCTGAAAATGATTTCTGCGGTTCGCTACGATGCATTACTATTGATGCTGAATATGCTGAAATCAGAGCAATGTTCCGATGATTTTCTCAAAAGACTTGCTGGTTTATGCGACACAATTCGTTGTTTCGCTGAGTAAGTATTTAACAACGATTTGTTAAATCTTTTCATGTAGTTTGTATTCAAAAGAACATTTCAGAAATGAAATGTGTGAGCGTGCAGGTATCAAGCATTCGAAACGTTCGTGTAATGTGGTCTTGTCGTTATCAAATAGTCAGTTGTTGAATTCAATTGTACCAAGTGCCAAAGGTGTTTTACAAGCATCTCTCAATGATTCGCTTCTGAAATTCGTTAAAAAATGGTCATGTGTTGCCCATCCCGAGCTGCATTCATCGCTCGGCGGTACGAACACTCTTGACGTTCTGAGCGATTCATTCACTTCACCGATTTCTTCTTGCTCATTCGCACAGCCATCCGCTGAAGAGGTAGGTTATTTTCTTTTGGATACATATACCACTGAGTTACTCAGATATATTCCATAGACGATTTGATGAATATTCATTATCATTTTAATTGATTCTCACGGAACACGGGTTCGTGTTTAGATGTAACCTATATTTACGAAAATAGTTCATTGCTTTAAGCTAATCCCTTAATTATTTTGTTACGAAAATAAGCGCTAGAAGATTTAAATTTTCGATTGTGTCAGTACTAATTTGTTTTTTACTTACAGATGTTCGATGCATTGAATTCTGTGTATGATAATGCTCTTCGTTTCATGTTGTGTCAGATTCAAAAAAGGTTTCAACTTTTTGTTGTTTATCTACAAACTCTATCGTTGAGATTTCATTGAAATCACTCAATCATATTTTCTAGGCATTTGAAGAATTCGAAAAGTTTTCTTGAGTGGAAGTTATCTGAAAAGGAAAATTGTTTGGATTGGATCTTATCGGTGCAAAGCTCTCAGTTAAGCTCTCCAGCTGTAACTGAGTTGTGTTCCACAATTCTAAAAGGGAGTGATATGATGCAAACAGTGAAACAACGCCAACTTTTGCACGATCTTCCTGTTTTATTGGATGCTATTCTCATTGAGTATTCTTCTGGTGAAATGAATCTATTGTAAGTTATGATTACTGCGATTATTGTTTCTTTTTTTGAAGATGTGCGCATACTGCAACACTGGTTTGGTACAGACTGATTGCATTATGTTATATTAGAATAATAAATGTTTTTTCAGGGATCCACCATCGATATGTTGCACAATATTGAAAGATTTGGTATTAGGATTGAGTAGTGATATGATCAATGCCGATGAAATAACATCTAATTTATTCGCAAATCTTCTAGACCGCATTATGAATGAATCAAATCTGAACAAACAGTCTATTCCATTGATCAGTTTCATGTCGTCGATCAGTTGTTGTAATAGTGAGTTAACTTGATGTTCTTCATATCTTCATTAATTTATTCCCATTAATTTATACCGATGAGGAAAGGTGGACATAAGGAAAGTCAGGGAACGGAATTTGCAGTCGTTTGCAGCCTGAATTTGGCACTGAGGGACCCCGAAAATGCGGTCGTTTTATGAAAAAGTCGAGACGAGGACTCATTCCCGTTTCACTGTCCTCGAGTTTTTTTCAGAATGACCACATTTTTGGTGTCATCAACCGCGAATCTTGTCCTCAACTTTCCCCAACGTTCCCGGTCCCTGATTTTCCCCATCCCCGCGCCACAGTAATCCCATTGGTCATTTTTTCTCAGTGTTTCATTCATTTCGGTATCTTATTTTCCCAGTTCCTGTCTGTGCATAATGTTATTTAAATTTTGAACTTCAATAGGCAAATAATGAAATTGACTGGATAAGATACATGCTAAAATATTGCTGATCGTTCACTGTGCAAGTAATATCCTCTGTTCTAGATGCGGCATTAATTTCGATCTTTTTGGAACCATTAAAGTCTCGACTACATCTGCTCGCTCAGTGGATGAGAGCTAGCGAAGTGTCTTTGGAAACATTCTCACAATTGCATCCACTGTTGAAGTACTTGAAAGACAATTGTGAGCCTGATAAAATGGAGCTGTTACTAGACGCTATGCTGGAGGTACTGTTCGGTAAATTTGTCCATCAGCAACTTGTTGAATATTGTCCACTGATCGTACGTCGCAGTGATAGATGGAATTATGCAGCACTTTCTGCGAGAAGAGACCTGGTAAGTTGATTGAGGTTTCATCTAACACTGCTCTCTAGTAGATTTACGTAGTACTACTATCATTGTACACTTCTCTCCGTAATTATCTTTATCACCAAATCATACACTTGTTTTTCAATCAGTCTTACCCTGCATAATCACCCTTGATTTTTTTTAAAAAAGTTTTGATCTACCATGAGATCAGATCGGTATTCTTATGCCGATGCTTTGCAGCATTGTTGTTATGGATTCTGAATATTACTGGGTAATTTTGAAGTTCCGGGTGTCGAAAACTTAATCGCATAGAGTAATTAAGGAATCTGTATCGTGAACTGCATAATCACCCTTGATTTTTTTTTAAAAAAAGTTTTGATCTACCATGAGATCAGATCGGTATTCTTATGCCGATGCTTTGCAGCATTGTTGTTATGGATTCTGAATATTACTGGGTAATTTTGAAGTTCCGGGTGTCGAAAACTTAATCGCATAGAGTAATTAAGGAATCTGTATCGTGAACTGCATAATCACCCTTGATTTTTTTTAAAAAAGTTTTGATCTACCATGAGATCAGATCGGTATTCTTATGCCGATGCTTTGCAGCATTGTTGTTATGGATTCTGAATATTACTGGGTAATTTTGAAGTTCCGGGTGTCGAAAACTTAATCGCATAGTGTAATTAAGGAATCTGTATCGTGAACTGCATAATCACCCTTAATTTTTTTGTTAAGATTTTGATCTCTTTAATAACAACTATTACTTTTTTTAAATTGAAATTCCCATGAAACCGTGCTTTTTCTAGGTGAAAGAAGGTCAGGTTTGCGTATCGTCAGATCAAAGTGATTTGTTCGGTGATACTATTGTTTTGCTGATTTCCGTTGGTGGTTCGAAAATTCATCAAAAGCTGATCTTCAAATTCTGTGATCTTTTCGCATATATCATTTCAAATACTCATGAATCTGATTATAAGGTTGATTTGTTAATCATTAGTAAATTAGTTCGAGTGATTGATAGATTTTGTTATGTTCAGATCACTTACTAAAAAGCGACTCGAATCTTGCGTTATTTCATTACATCAATTGTTCAGATTCTTCCTATAACAGCAAGAGTGTGCTTTTTATCACTGTGAATTCAAAAGGAAAATTTTCATTGCGCAAGTTCTCTAAAAAGACGTTTTTTAACTTGATGTAGCGTTCGGTTTTGTCTATGAATGATTTTGCGATTTTACAAGACTAATATCAAATTGCAGATTCTGGAAGGTGGGCCAGGCGATTGTCCGAACTCACTAGCGTATTCATTCATAATAATGTGTGACATATTGGAGTATATCAATGCTTTAAGTGAAGTTGTTTCGCCCCTTAGTGTATCGCAGAATAGTGCAGATGAACCGTCGTTCAGTGTGATAGCAGAAAACTTTGTTACGGTATACGTTTCTTCATAAAATAAAAGGAAGAACGTCAGTGGTATATCCCACAGCGTTTGAGCTTTTTTATTTGATGACGCACTGACAGTAATAATGCTTCATTTTATTCCAACTCGAAAGAGATGAATTCCAATTTATAAGAATGAATTAAGCAACAAAAAAACACCTGTACATTATTCACAATTGACAGTTATCAGCTGCGTAATGTGAGGAATTATCTGCAAGCTGTTCATACACTTTTATTCACATCGATCCGTCATTAGACTCCTTAAATGCAATCGTACGTTATATAGCGAAAGTAAGGAAATGCTCGAAGCATCAGTTTTTTGTTTGTAAACGATGATTGTGAACAATTCAGAAGCAGTCCTCATCGGCCATACCAAAAGCACCAGTTGCTCTTCCGTTGTGCACGTATAGTGCAACCCAGAAGCAGTTCATTCTGCAGCATTGGTATCATTGTTATACGTGTGGAATGGAAGGGGGTGAAGGCGTTTGTTCAGTATGTGCAGTGAACTGTCATCGTGGCCACGATATTTCGTACAGGTTTCATAGTCTTAGTGCCTTATCGACTCCGTATCTGTTATAATAATTATTGGTGTTGTTTTTTGAAATTTATTTGTGAACTTGTACTCTTTTAGATGCTACGATTTGAATTATAATTTTTTAAAGCCATCTTAACAAAAAACTGTACATTTAATAGTTAATGAGAGGTTTTGGTTTTGATGCTGATAGTGTGAAGTGTTAAATGATAGTGTAGTGAATTTACAGTAAACAGGGATCGTTCTTTTGCGACTGTGGTGCGAAAGGTTGCCAGGCGCTGAAATCAACACAATATCCGTTGCCGACGAGTAGGAATGAATCAATGACTGTCATTTCAAGTACCGAAAATGAGACTCAAAACAATCAACAACTCTTTCGTCACAAGATTTTCGTTCAACCAGAAGATCGTCCAATCGTCAAACGTCTTTTGGAGTCTTTTTCGGAAACACTTTCAACCCACCGCTCACAACTCGACTCAATATTGAGGGCCATTCTTATCGGTTGCGAAATGCGTTCAATCACGAAACACATTCAACGCATCAATGACACACGTCTCAAACTGTTGCAGCCACTCACCGTACAGTTCTCGCGTTCACTAATGGTATGACTTAATTTATCGAATGTTTGTCTTTCGAACCACAATACTTATCCGGCCGTATATGTTATTTTCGCTGTTTTGTGACAGACATTTTTTGCATTCGTTGCCGTCGAAAGTAATGATAGGAGAGATGTTTGATGATTTATTGCTGTTTTGTTGCAGAAATACTGGACATCCTGTCAGAAAGTGCTTGTTGACAAGAAACCGGAAGGCAGTCGTTTCGGACAGATTCCACTTGTTGTAGTCCGAGTTGGGGGTAGTGTGATGTTGGCGACGGTTCAAGAGGGGAGCAAAATCATTCTTTTGAGTACGCATGCGCTCTTTTGTGTCTCTGATTCAGGCAGAGATCTTGATATGCCGGTTCGTTGCGATCCTTATAGTTGTGAATAGTTCGAATTTTGCTAATTGCATTCATTGATATTTGTGCAATAAGAAGCATTGTATGTGTGCTTCAGCGTATAGATATGGAATCGGTTGGCTTCAAAATTGTATCGATGTGCTGCGTTAAAGATTTATTAGTGGCATGTGGAAATCAGCAGTTCATCGTAGTGCGCTTCAAAGCGAATGGAGATGTACAAGATAAGCGTCGGATCCCTATTAAAGGAACTGCCTTCAAAAGTGTCATTGCGAAGGTTATCTTCACTGAAATAGAAGATTATTTTCATGGAATGTTTGGTAAAAATAAAATTTAACGACGAGTGAGTAAATCAAATAAAAATTGAAGAAAAGAGCTAATGAATTTTTTGAATGAGGTAGTGACAGATGGAAAGCTCAATTCTATGAAATGAACTATGAAAAGTGTGAACTTTCCAGAAAAAAATGCACGTATTATAATTTTTTAACATTCGAGATTTTACAGTGATTCATCACTTTTTAGGTGCAGTGGATAGAAGCAAGTCGACGACCATTAGTGGCCATAGCTACGGAACATTTTGTTCGTATTTACGACGTTGGTGAACTGTCAAATGATCCCAAATTTGAATTTGTTGTACCGTTAGGTACCGTTGTGGATATGGCGTTTGGTAGGTTGTGTCTAGATCTTAATGATATGATGTAATATAAGGACCGTCATGTACGGTAATATTTTCGAAAGGCCATTATTGTTGTTATGATTATAAAATGTTTTGTGAAGGAGCGATTTGACGCATAGATACTTTCCAATTTATTGATGGTAAAGAATTTTCTTCAGCTTGAGTTTGACTTTTCCTATATGTGAACAGAAAGATGCAACAAAGACGCAATCTTTCGGTTTGTTTATTTCTTCAATTTGTTTTTTTTTCAGCAGCTCGTGAACAGGGTGGTATCGAAATATTCGTTCTGTCGTCTGCTGGCCATATTTATTTTGAGCAGCTTGAGAAGGCAGATTCAACGTCGTATTACATTATGAATACAGTTTCACTTCCATATCATGATAACGCTGTGTCGTTGCATTATTCTGAGCAGTCCCGGTTTTTGTTCGTCTCACAAAATGGTAAGTTGGTTTTTTTTTGTTTCACTTGTTGTATTTTTTAAATTATGCTAACATTTATTGTTTTAATGAATGTGAGGTGCGTTAGGCACTAGAATCTTTCATTGAAGAACATTCCTTTCGATTCCATCTATTGCTTTCTTCAGCTGCTACATTGAATGAAACCTAATCGATTAAATATTCAAGCGCATACGTTATGTCACGTGTCACTTCATCGCATATCTTTTCATAGTATCGTTATCACGTTCTCATTCCATGATTATTTTTTTGTATTTTTCAGAGGGGACTTATGTGGTGCGCTTCACCAAGAATGATGAATTGGGTAATGTTCAGCAAATCGGTGTAGATTATGGTGTTTGGCAATGGAGTGAATGTGCTGGTGTAATAAGTGCATTATCGCATCCAATATCAAATCCCAATATGATAGTGTTTTTCTATTTTTGTGCTGACACGCTCTATATACAATCAATGGATATGCAGAGTGCAGCACAGGCCAACTGCATGCTTTTATCAGCTGGAAATACATCGTATCTTGCTATACAAATCGTTGACAATCATACATTACAATTCTATAAAAGGTTTGTTTATCAAATTTGAAATTTCGGCGCATATTTCTTTCTGTCGATTTATTATGTCATAGTTTTGCGAAAATGTCAGCATCATCAGTGCTCTTTTTGTTTTTATTTCTCAAATATTGTAGTCTGAATAACAAAACTATTAGGTGCTCTTTGACCATATTAAGTTGTGAATTTTTCACGTGATTATTTGTAGTCGACTAAATGTTAAAGAAAGCGCTTTGCTTGTTTTTCGGGAAATTGCAATGGGTGATTATCGAAATTGAAGCGTCGCAACGAAATTAACTGCTTCCATTTGTTCCATTCGAACGATTATTCAACTCATTTCGCGGACACATGCTAGGGTTGATTGTGTTTACACAATGAGGGAATGTGGCGGTGTAATAAGTGCAGTGATCTAAAATTTCATTTGATAGACTTAATAGTTGTTTTTGATGTGGTTCGTGACCTTACTCTCAGCAGTTTTGTTATTGAAGTGAATGGCAGCATGAACCGGATTTGTGGATACGAGACGTCGAATATCGTGTTTTGGAAAGTAACCCACATACAGTTGAAATCAAAGAAGAAAAGCAATCAGAAGAGGATTTGGTGACTATATTTGAAAGCTGCGTTCCACTCGAGAAGGTACAATTCTGGAGTAAGGCGCTTGAATTGAGTTATGATGCCGATGAACTCACAAAACGTTTGAAGTCACCTGGTATGAGTGCTGTCTGCTTGAAGGTATCTTATCGCTACCTTTTCTACCTCTCATTCACAAATCAGGTATCTCACTGAATATGGAGCAGTAATCATTAGTATGGTTACGACGTTTTATTGAACACTTATTATCGTACTGATGTTTGTTTCATTTGTAATTGATTGAAATGATGGAAATTTTAGAAAAAAGAATTCGATATAGTTGTGAGGAATTTGGATTGGAATATGGTGATCTGTGGATTACGTGTTGAGGTTGCGGCTGAGAATTGTCCACAAAGTGTGAATGTATTTGGTAAAAATCGATTGTTGCGTTCTTTTCGAGCACGCATTTACGATATCCCATTGACAAGAAAGCAGTCACTTGAATGGTTCGTATATTGTTTACTCATCAATATTGCATATTTGAATTGACATGTTGCTGGTTTGTTATTCTTCTTGTTTTACGTACTGATGATTGATGAAAATTTGTGAAGAATGGATCTGCCAAATGACTTTAAGCGTTAAGCATCGTTTCCATTAAAATTTGGCTTGGTTGTTTTTGATTCAACGGTTCCTTTGCGTTGCAGCGGTAATGAAGTGACTTTAACGTTCACAACCGATACACTTCCTGCACAAGTAACTTCAGTGATGGTATGTTTATTATTCTCTCGTATTTCTCGGGGTATTGTTTCGGTCAACTTCAATTTTATATTGCAATATGCATCTTTTTGAAGATTTTTTGGGATTTCCGTGTATAAATTTTTGTCTTATTGAACGTCGAAAGAATTATTCACTTGCTTCCTTCAAAATGAATGAAATCAGCACACCTCATTTTAATTAGTGTTACGCTTCAGCTGGAATGTATGAAGTTTCAGGCATCAGTTTTCAATGTTGTGCTCCAGCGTACAATAATTTGTCTTTGAAATTACACATAAATTTTAATGGACACTAATTTCATTAAGTTGAAGATCGGTGTGCAATTTAGCAATTCGAGAAGCGAATTGTTATGACCATGTTAATTTGTAAAGGTGTACGGCAAAACGAAACGAGATTTTGGATTCCCAACGGCTACGTATCGTTTGGAACAAGCACTCACGCTTCCTGAACGAACTGGTGCAGCTTTCATGTCAACCTGTGCTCATTTGTGGAACGCAAAATCACGTTTAACTGTGGTATGCGAGCATATTTACACTTCAGTCTTGACTCGTACTAAGTGATTTTGTTGACGATAACAGCATTCTTTGACAACGTTATCGTTCTGGTGTTTGTAAATCTTGAGAGTTCGCATAATCATTTGAGAGTGAAACGAAGATGTTCTTCTGGGGTGTACATATGGTATGTATAAAATTAGTGTCTTCGATTATTGGTGACCTCATTCACTGAAATGAACATTTGCCGTTCAAAATGTGCGTGTTTAAGAAGTGTGCAATTTTTGTACATCGTTTGCAAAAGTTATAAATTTCAGAGTTGGATGCTATCATGCGCATCAATGTTTGATGCGCCTGGTCATTATCATAATCATTTACGAATGTGTGCATTGGATCTACTTGCCGTGCTAACGCCAAATCCAGATGCTTTCTTCAACGAAAAGGTCAGTCATTCGTTTGCTTACTCAGCGTCTTATTGAACCAACGGTCAATGTCCCTATCATATTCAGGATTCAACACTGTTCGCACGAATGAGATCTAGTCAAGAGAACGAAACGTTGCAATTGTCGTTATTGAATGCGTTCGCTGCACACGCCAAACAAATGCTGCTTAAAAGGCCACTCAACTTCCATCGTTATATGACTGAACGTGTGTTTCTTCTATCATCAACGTTTCCTTTTATTTTCGAATCATTCTTTATCAATTTCAGTTGAACCTTTTGTTCACTGCTTTTGGTTGCTATTTCAGATTTCGGCAACATTGTGAGGTTCTTGGAATTTTTATCGCAGGGATTTCACTGGAAAGACACCGATCGTGAACCGTTACTGGATTGTTACTTGATTACTTGTTCGATGTATATGGCGGCTGGTCATGTGCAAACACCAAAGATCTTGTCAAATATTGGTGCAATATTGTTTTCTGAAGTAATTGATGGTTGTTTTTTTTTGATTCAGAGTTCCATTGGTTGTAATAGGATGCATTCATCTGCACAATATTCTTTCACTTATAGAGAGCTAATAATAACCAACAATTTAGAGAAGTTCAATCGAAAAGTTGACTTTTGTTATATCCGCTGAGTAGTGCAGTTCGCTGTGATCGCGTTTACTTTTGTTTTGGTTTTCTTCAGTTCACATCCTTCATTGGTGATAAATTCAACCGCACTTTCGCTGTTAAGACTTGTTATATGGACCAATCTCAAATAAATATAATATTTGGTGTTGACAATCCCGGTCTACTTTTCACTTATAGGATGTGCTGTTTGCAAGTCGTGCGAAACAGATTCTCGCCGATCGTGTTGCTCATTACGCTCGTATAAACGTGCAACAGAATGCATCATTCTTCAGCACTCAGTCGTTATCATCTCTCATCACTTCTCAAAACGACAACAAGATCGTCAGTTCAGAATCACTGAATGATTTGTTCAATCCAACAGTCGTCGACATACTGCGAAGTGCACTAAGCAAGCCCGAATTAAACCAGTCCTCTCAAATAAGTGACAATAAATCGTCAACTGCAGCTGAAAAGTATTATGTTGGTATGTGATTTGAATGTAATTATGTTAATTAAAAATAGTAATGTAATTATTTCACTATGCAAGAAAAGATAATTATGTTGCGATACTGTCTACATCGGCGGTTCTCAACCTTTTCCCTCCGCATCCCCTGTGACAGTAACTAAAATGCCCTCACACTCCTCATAACATTCCCTGTGTATATTTCAACCACTATAGTGAGTGTCTGTAGTGTAGATAAGAGTATACCATTAGAGTACGTTCTAGCCTTTCGAGAGTATGTACTTTGAAATCCATCCTGGCTTACTTTGTACACATATATGGGTTGGAATCCACTCTCGTCTACTTTAATGTATAGAAGGTAATACCTTATCTCGCATCTTCGTTTGAGAAATCTTGGTCTAAATGAAAATATCGTTGATGTTTTGTGTTTTGAAAAGAGATTTTCAATAGTCATTATAGTAGCGGAGTAGTGTAATCATACAGCTCGATTGTAACATATATCAATTTCGAGTATCGGTAAAGGCAGTAATTGTCCATCAGTTTATAATCGAGCGATTCGATTGTATTTGATCATCTCCACTAAACTGTTTAATGGAACTAGTGAATGGAGACAAAAGAGAAGAAAATTTTCTGCTTATCGTTGGATATTACCAGTCTGTTTTTTCTTGTTTTCACGGTGGTTTGTTTTTTTTTTCTTTCAAAAAATCAAACAAATTCAGCGGGCAAATGGATAACAACTCTGTTGGAGTATGTCATAAACGCGTTTGATCGTTGTGATTATGAGGGATACCGATGCATTGCAGCTGCGCAGATGATTATTCATCTGTTTGGGCAACACACTGTTGAGCAACTGACTCCTGTGGTTGGTGATTTTGCGGATGCTTTTTGCTAAAACTTATCATTTTCGTTAGCATTAGTTTTTTATTTCTTCAGCATTATCACTTTTGGAAATACTAAGTCACTTGATGACAATCTACTTTGATCATTTCAATCGTCCATTCGTAATGATTGTTGAGTTGCTCAGCGGGGATGAAGAGTTTGTCGTTAATTAATCGTTTATCAGTTAAAAAGTATGCTTTAAGTTGCGGATTCTGTAAAGTTTCCATCACTGAATAATTACGAATGCAAAATGAAGATAATTGCAGGTTGATTTGTTCAGTTGCCGTACCCAATTCTATTTGATTCATGCCGAGCGAACACCTGCCAACGAACGTCACGAGGTATATGTCCGCATGGCGATTGCAGTTCTGTCGTTATGCTCAGCAGCGCTTTCGGAGAATGCCAGTGGTGTTACGGCTGCGTTACAAACGTTGGATCTGTCCAGCAACAACAAAGTGTGTTTGTGCAATTCATGTTTATTACATAATCGCTTTGTATTTACTTTTTGGTGTTTATTGAAATGAAGGAATATTCATTGGATTGTGTGTTGAGGATAAGGATGTTGGGTTGGGATATTCATATGAAGAGGAACAAACAATGGATAGTGTTAACGAAGAAGAGGATGTATACGAAGATGAGGAAGAAGATGGAGATACGGCTGAGGATGAGCAGCAAGCCGATAATGATGATGACGATACTACAACGACCTCAGATATCGATACTGATACTGATCCGTCGTCTCCGATTGTGCAACCGAATGTTGCCGAATCACTGAAAAAGGAGAAGAAACAAAATGCTGCAGCATCTACTGTAAACGATCAACAAGGCTCAGCGGCTGAAGTTCATTCACTTCTTGAATTTGCAAGGAATTTCGCAAAAAAACTTGTGAGTTGTTCAATTCCTCTGCGTCGATTCAATCAGGTCGAAAGGTGAAATGAATGTTCCATCATCTTATCATTGTTGTGAAAGTATTCATGCACATCTCAGGTGAAGTACCAGGCAATGGATTATTGCTTTGCTGTGTTGAGCTCAATGTGGTCAACTGCTGAGTCATCGAGCACAGCGGCGAGAACGAATCACGAAGCGATCACATCAGTCATTCCACGTCAGGTGCAGCCAAATATGAGTCCGTTGTTTGATTCACACTTGGTGGCAGGGCGCGCAGCTGAAGATATGTTCGATTCTTATACGACGATGCTCACCGAATCGGCGTTGAGACTAGCATATGCGGTTGGTTTGCGTTTCGTTTTTTGTCGTCATTATTTTTGTTAAGCATCAACAACCCACTTTGGTCATGTAAATTCTCGGTTGAAATCTTACGTTGTCGGTTGCCATGTTCAATGTTTAACGATTGCAGCACAGCGTTGAATTTTGGATAGCGTTCCGTAGTGAATGTGTCGAAACGAGCATGACTTTGTTCAAGTTTCAGATTTGTTTCGGGAAAACGAATTCAGTTGAAATATATTTTAACTGTGTTTACCATCCCGTTATATCTGTGAAATTGAGGAATTCACCACGCAAATTATAGATGGGCTGTAATGAGTCAAAAACGTGCATCCGTTTAATAGCTGTAAACAAATAGAGTTCATTTTTGAAAAGATTGAATTAGATCATAATGTTAATTTTATTATTTTTTCAGTTGAAAAAGATTCTTCCCGAGGTGTCAGTAAATGAATATGATTGGCATATGCTCCTTTCTGACTACAAAAATCGTGAACCAGAAAAACATCAGCGACTCGCTCGTCGTCTTTTACTATTGTTTTGTGGTGATGATAAGGTATTGTTGATGGATATCCACATTCTTAATGATTATGAGCTCTCTTTGGATGAACGCTTATAAACAGTTCTATTCATCGGTCGTGCAACAGTTTTGTTCTGCATTTCAGTTTAAAATGAGTGCAGTGATTTCTCATCCAAAAGCAGTCCTCTAACTGCCTATCCATTAAGTTAAGATTAATTAGAATGGAAACAAACTCTGAATTGACTTTATTGCTAGGCGTCTTGGGATTCGAAAGAATTTTCTTAGCACTGAAATGTTGAGCAGTGCTTTGATCATCGAATAGTTGACAGTGAGTGTCGAGTTATGCAAACGCAATCATTTCTTATTTAGAAGAAATACCGTGAAGTACGTGATAAGTATTTGATCACCAATATGCTACGTTATGTGAAGAATCGCTTCGATCGCAATTCTTCGTTTGAGTATACAGAACTAAGTGATGTTGTTTTGCGTCTGCATGCGCTGTGCAATTTGGCTGATCATCGTCCACACATATGGCAAAAACTTTCCATAAGCGAGGTAAGCACTGAATCTACTTGTGGTTGGTTACCACTCCACTTAATTACTGCAGTATTTTTATTGTCTAGTTCAGCCGATTAAAATCAATATTTTCTTTTGATATTGTGGTTTTTTAATACCATCTTTAACTAGTAATTAGTTAAATCATGCAAATTGCTGCAATGAATCAATTTTGTTTTATGAGGCATGTGCTTGTAAATTGCATAGTGTTGATTGCGATCAGTGAATAAGACACGTTCAGTGCGTTTGCGGTACTAATCGTTATCAATTGTTATTTTTGTTGAAGTTACCATGGTTGCTGAATATGGCGTCTACAATCCCAGAAGAAGCAAGTGGTCGAGTTCTTCAAGTCATTTCTCTGTCACTTCGTCCAAATAAATATAACTCCGATGATAGAACTTGTTGTGCTATCGTTAACCATCTTATTGGTATACCACTTCTCTTCAAACTCCTTTGTCGATGTTTGAACAGGTTCGATTCATCAAATATTTTTTAAAACTTTCATTCCATCTCATTGATTAATGAAACATTTTAAAATTCTAACTCCTTGAATTTGCCAAGAAAGAACATTGGAATGGGTGAAAATTTTATGTATATTTCCGGAATTTCCAATGGAAACATGATTGATTATGTATTCAGTGGCTATAGACGTTTGTTGGAGTTTTGAGTGTTAAGATATGTGCTAGAAAGTAATTGTACAAATAACGTTGGTTTTCGCAATTCTTTTTTTAGATAATGCAAAGTAATCGCTGTGATGACAATGAAAACTAAAATTAGCAAGAATGTGGTATATTTAAAGTGATTTATCATTGAAATTCTAGATATCTGATGAACGAGGAAAGCGTTTATCGTTTCGCGATGCATGCAATACTGCGATCGCTGTTGCAGTTGGCTGAAAGACCGAATCAAGTGCTTCTCATGCGTCATCTCTTATATCAGATTTGGCCGAAAGCACAACATATGGGTACAAGAGCTGCTCAATTGGTTGATATTATCGCCAGTTATGCGCCTCGATTCTGTACAATGTAAGCTATGAATTTGTCTCACGTTTCTTCTCTTGAATACTTGTGGTGTTATTCCAGCAAGAATGTCAATAGCAGCTTCAACTGCATTCGTTGTGAGCAGAAATATTAGATATAATATGTTGAGCAATAAGTCGATTGAAAAGTAGATGAATGATCAGTTTGCATTAATGTTCTTCGAGCCGTAAGACTGACTTTCCAGGGATGAGCTGGCATCAATTTATGCTAACGTTGTGCAAACAATGGAAGAAGCAATAACAAAGCTTGAAACTCAGGATAGATCCGTGCTGATCACAAAATTGAAGAAAATTATCGGTACAGTTTTATTATGCTATCTTTTTGTGTTACTTTCAATTGTTAGTCACTGATTTTTGATCGTTTGAAATGACTCAAAGTTTGTGACATGATAAACGAAAATTGACGTTTAGAAGCTGCTTAAATAGACTGTTCTAAAAGATCGAGTTGTAATAATGGATCAGTTCTGATGTATGAGTAGAAGAGTAGAACGATTAGACTTTTTCTTACCAGAATTCAACATGCACACAACGAATTTCATTTCCTAAAAAGTTTTGTCAAGTTTTGTCGTTAGAATTGGCTTTGTGGTTAGGATAATTGATGCTATCAAAATTGTTGAGTTGAATCTATTTTTCTTTTAAGGAACACCAGATTTTGCGGTCTTCAACGGAACAGCTTGTTTGATTTGTTCCAGACCCGAGGTGCACATGGACTTCATCAAATTATCCGCGATCAAGCTTGATTCACGTTTCACAACCTCTGCACAAATGATCAAGCTTATGGGACATTTTGAAGTTATAATTTCTCCTTTTCAACGGATACGTGTTTTTTTTTTTTGTAGTGATCACTGAATTTTCATTTACATCGATGAGTTTCCAGCTTTTCAGTGTTCCAGCCTTATTGCTAGCAGAGATATCAGCGTCATTGACGGCGTTCCTTTTTAAGTCTGTCACTCTGTCACCCACTGTCCTGTCGTTTATCCGTTTGACAAGGAATGAGAGATTGAATTGAAGGTATCGCGTGTGGTAATACATTTAACCGATATCAAACGTTCCAAAATGATCAAGCATGTTCGTCTCAACTATTGCAATAAAGAACTCGAATCTGCTGTCGACTTGAAGAATCGTCCGGAGTTGTGGGAAAAGGCTGCCGATGTTGAGGTATGTTAATGGTTTTTCGTTCGTTTTTGTTAATGTTTACTGATTGCTTTTCTGTGTGAAAATCTTGTGCTTATGATACTTATTACGTTCTCAATGAATTTGGAAGTTAGTTAGTCTTTTTTTTAATTATTGCTATCACTTTCATTATTATTATTATTATTATTATTATTATTATTATTATTATTATATTATTGCTCTTATTATTTAGATAGAAGCGGTTCGTAAAATTGAATTTTCTTTCAAATATTCTATTAGCTGTTTATTTATTAATTGTTTTTGAAGGTGTCACCAGGCGAAACTGAAATCGCAATCAATTTGATAATTCCAATCGTGACGTGTAATATAGTGTTGGAAATGATTGAATTCTATGAGACATCGAACGCAGTAGGTGCTAGTGGCAGCGAGTTAGTGCACTGTCCACGGTGCACTACCGCAGTCGCACCCAATCCAGGCATTTGCTCGAACTGTGGTGAAAACGTTTTTCAGTGTGTCAAATGTCGTGCGATCAATTATGATGAAAAGGTTGGCTCATATGTGATATATTCATTGTAAATAGTTGATAGTTTCTTTTTTTTAAATTGTTTTGTAAACATTTCAAAGATAGCATCAGAATACCAATAACATGAATAAACAACTAATCAGAAAAAAATTCAAATTTAGGAACCATTTCTATGCAATTCATGCGGCTTTTGTAAATATGCGCGATTGGAATCAACGCTGTTAGCTCGTCCATTGCCGTCGGTACAACCTATTGAGAATGATGCTGAGCGTATTGCGGTAATTGTTAAACTTTTGTTCGTACTGGATTTGTAGTTTTTGATGAAACGGTAATGTCTTGTGAAGTGAGCAGTGCAATGAATTTTGTTCTTTTGCTCTTTATCTTTATTAGGTATTTTGATAAGCTGATAGACGTTGCGTTCTTCATAACGGAACGGTTTGCATTTGTGCAGAAATGACACGAGTGATTTCATAAATGTTACTTTTAATGGTGACCGTATACGAATACTGTAAAAATCAATGGCTGCTTTAAGAGCCAACGTATTCAATTCAGTCTGAATAAGCCAAGTGAAGATTGATGTACGCCATTTGATGGACAACTCACGCACTTGTTTTTTGGTTTTCTTCGAGATTGCTACGTTTCAGGCGAGGGAACAAATAATTGCACTGCTGAAGGGCATCGAAACGGATAGATGTGAAATAGCAATACTGGTTGAATTAATGGAAAAAGAATCATGGACATGTGAGCCGAACATGCGACCAAACGTTCTCATGAGACACGTATCACGAGAGCGCTTCATACAGTTCATGGTTGAAATGGATGATGTAAGTGTCCTTTGTTTTATTTTAAACAAAGAATGCTTGTTGAGAATTTGCTCATTGCAATAAGATGAAGCCATTTCAGAGCCTCAATCTACAATCACTTTACAATAAAGCTGAACAACTTCATAAGAATCTGATCAATCAAACAAGGCGTCTCGTGGCGTTACGAACTGAAATGTACCGCTATGATGTGGAGAATGGTGACGCTGAATTGACCGAACTTCCTATCGCTACGGGATTCTATTCTGACTCGTACGTGTTTCGTTTATTTTTTTAAACATTCAGTAATTACTTTTCTTTATATGCATTCTTTTCTAGCAAAGTATTTTGAGCCTGGTTCAGATTCAAACGATCATATTCTCGTTAACTAGCGTGCAAACGCTAGTCTGAACTGCAATATATAATCAGTCATAAACAAAGTTATTCAGATCCAACTGCTACGGTTGTCAGTCAGCTCTTGTTATACACAATATAGCACTCCTGCAAGCAGTTTGTAGTGAGCCAAAAATAATGGATACTTTCATCAACGATTCGCACATTTTCTCTCTTCTTGTTCGTTTGTTTTTAATTTTGAAACCGTAAACGTCGTTTAATTCAGTGTTGAATTGAATTAATGAAAATGATTATTGCTGAGATGTAAATGTATTCCTGTTTACAAACAATCAATCGAATAAACAAACGTTTCTTCATAGATTGGCTTAAGGGATCATTTTTCATTTGTTTTTATCGAATAAATGTATGTTTTAGGTAAATGCATGTTCAATCAATGATAAAATAGCACATTCAATACACGTATTGATCCAGAAGCTGGCTGAAGTAAGTGAGCAAGCAACGCAAACTATGTGTCAACTTGCGTTGAAAAACCAATTTCCAGCCTACTTACTGGCAAGACCGATTCTCGAGGAGAACTTCCGGTAGGTGGCAGCTGTCATTCACTTTTGATGTGATAAATTTGATTGTTTACGGCAGCAAGTTTTTATTCTGTGCGCAATTAACCTTGATTCCCGTCGTTGACAAATCTTGTTTTGTTTCGGCATAATTTCGTTGATTTCGTTTAGGCATAGTTGCACCTTCATTTTATTAGTTGCAATTTTGTTGTTTGTTTATTAACTTTTAGTAAATCATCACTATTGAATTATGTTTGTTATTTATGAATCCGTTTTTGAATGACTAGAATCTCGATGCTATTATAGGTTTTGGGATATAAAACTACGATGTCTTATGCAATTAGCGATAACCGGTAACGGCGATAGCGAAGTGGACATGCATGCGATCAGTGTTCTGCGTAAGCTGTGTTCACCGTGTATGCATCATGCGCATGTAGTGGAAGCGATGACTCGTGATGAACATGCAAATGATAATAGATCGTTGAGTAATTCACCGCCTGTTGACTTGTTGTTAGCGAGTGATGATCCACTGAAACGGTTACACGATATACATTTCATGCGCACTGCCCAAGGGACATCTCCGTCACAGCCAACTTCCGTACTGCTGCAAACAGTTGCAACAGCAGATACGGGATCCCCTTCTAAGGTTTGTTCACTGTTCATTAAATGTGAAATGTTTGCGTAGTATTCATTCATTCTGTACAAATTACTACAGTCATAGTCTTTGTCGATGCCTTTATCCGTTTAATTTATTGCTGGACTTGCTTTCATATGAATAGTTCACTCTACACTCTCTTTATAATGTTATGAATGACAGTATTAGTGACTTTCTTACGTGTGAGTTGCTGTCGAATTTCTCAGTGTAATTAATCATTTTTATCGATAACTTATCTTTGAATAGGAATATGCGAATGGTAGCAGATATAATTGTACAAGTGATGCTGATCATACATATAATGAAACTTATCTTAACAATCATCATTTATATTCTGTTCGCAGTATGCGTGCAAATAATTATTACTTCATGACGTTTAGAGAGCCTTGATTGTGCATATGTTTTCGAAGTATTATTGTAGTGTGATGATCAACCACTTCTTCCCACTAAATGTAAATATCATTATTAAAAGACTATTTGTAAGCAGGTTTTGGACTTGGATAATGAAATTTTGAAGCGATTGTTACCGCGATCGTGGAATAAATCAAAGTTAAGGGAAATTATCGTCGCAGCAAAGCCATTCCCGTTCTTGGACTGGCTGAATGAAAGGTTAATTTTTTAAGAGTTTTAATGAAAATTGTTCGATTAATAATGATTCATTGGTAAGCGTAATTTCTAATTCATCATCCCTCCTTTCTACTTGAATTGAATTTGGCTTAATTTTAAAATGTTTGCAGCACTCAGTGGATAACTAAATACGACAAAAAGAGACGTGGAAACGTGGAATTCAACTTCGCAAAGGATGTCTTACAAGATCAACAATCTAGTGGGAGCGTAAGTTTAGACTGTCACTGATATTCATTACATATATTTCATGAATGCATTTAGGAAGGTGATTAGCGATAAAATGAATTTTTACAATTTACTTTATCTGGCACTATATGATCATTTTTTAGAAAAATTTTGCGCATATCTGTTTATTTGAATCTTTATTTGTAAACTAAATGCAGAGTCAAATTTCGAATTTGTTGGTACAACTAATCACGAAAAATAAGCGATAATATAATAGCTTTTAAAAATACGTTCAATATGTGAGTAAGTATTAGCTGAATGCGTACATTTTTTGAAATAAATGATGCTGTTTAAACGGTCAATTATGCAGTTGGTTGACATTTGGCTTGGCAAATGTATATTCTCACCGGTCGCAAGTATACGTCTATCGACATATCGTTTGTTATTAGCGTTATGTTTCCATAGAGTCGATGAACGCAGTTATGAATATGGTTCGGCGACTGATTTTGCTCTTGTCATTCAGAGGTACTTTCTTCTTTATTTGTGATGACCGTGCGAGTTCGGAATACGTATCGATTGAGTCAATTGTTATCATTCTTCACTGCAAACAAGCAGAGAGCTATAAAAAGATTCTCCCTTATAAGAAGCTTCACAAGCACTAGATGAAAAATAGCAGTAAATTTTGATTGATTCTTTATGTAGGCAATGCATGTAATTTGAATTATTTATTTGATTGCAGAGTATTGTTATGGCTCGACAAGTTACCAAACGTTAACGTGAATCATCGAGAAGAATATTTTTGTTTGGTGCGTACATTGGTCAGTTTAAGAGACGTTCGTCAAGTACTTATATCGAAACCAGTTCAACTGCTTAGTCGAATTTTCAATCTTATTCGGAAGGTAAAGTTTCTTCGTCGTTCACCATTCATTTTTTGCTAAGCAATTCATTTAAGTAGCACCATTATTGAGTCACTTCTTGCTTGTTAATTTGTCAGAAGATTCGAATTGATCAGTAGTTATTGAATGTAAAACGTTATTATCAAGTCAAGTCGTTTTGCATGGTGAATGCGAACTGTTATCACGTTACAGGAATGTAAACTGTTAATGAAGCACAAAAACGAAGGTCTACCAGGTGATCTGTGTTTCGGCTCTTCGGTGCTGCAACTAGTCGGTGTGTTTCGCACTTTTATTGTCGTTGTTTTAAACGCTTATTGATTCTCGTTTTATGAATGTAACCGCACATGTGCATTTTTATTCAGATCACGGCTCATTTTCAGTATATAATTGACGGGAAGTCGAGCAAAAGAAATTCTCACTCACTTGATGCGAATTAAATTGATTTTAATGATCATTCCCGGAAATTATATTGCTGTCATATTGCTAGAAAACAAATTTTTAATTTATTCTTTCCGATAATAAGATTTTAAATAAAATTTATGTTTGCCAAATGCAAAATTGAAATAATTTAGTAATCTATCTGCAGAGCTTGTATTATGTGTGATGAGTTATGATATGAAAAATACAAACGATTCAGTGATACTACGTGAGTATGGAGCTGTAATGGTTGAAACATTCCTTGAGGTTATTGCTTGTTTCAGCGTTATGAGCGAATACGAAAATCGGTTTGTTTTTCACATTAATTGTTTCCAATACGACTACGAGTGCAAAAACTGACTTCAGCTAACTTATGTGTTTTAGCAGTAGAGTTGAAGTGATGGCACACATCACATCAGTAATTATGCGTTTTGCTATTAATTCACCTAAACAAATTATTCGTGCCATACTCAACTACCTCAAGCGTCATTCATTACATCGTCACGTCCAAGCGTATTTCTTGCATCTTCTTGGTGACATCGTTCATCCACCAGTCAAGGTTTTCAGTTTTTCATTTTGTATTTTGGAATGTGCGTAACAAATGTATTCACTTTTTAGAGTGTCTTTGTAGAGTTAACTTTTTCGAATTTTCAAATAAATTTGTTCATTATTTATTCTATTGATAGTTGTAGTGAAGCTGGAAAGGCGTAAGAATTAATGCATTTTGAGAATTTT
This sequence comes from Anisakis pegreffii, assembly GCA_035041965.1. Classification (NCBI taxonomy): domain Eukaryota; kingdom Metazoa; phylum Nematoda; class Chromadorea; order Rhabditida; family Anisakidae; genus Anisakis; species Anisakis pegreffii. The sequence continues at coordinate 29,243 of JAPYMA010000477.1, forward strand.
GCGTAAGAATTTTTTTTTCAGAAAGAAGAGAGTTTTCTGATTCAAATCGAGAAAGATCCTCTCCAAGAGGAGTACCTTCAAGGGCGCATGCCAGGCAATCCTTACAAGAGCGCTGATACAGGAATGGGTCCATTAATGCGTGATATCAAGAACAAAATTTGTCGAGATTGTGAACTGGTTGCTCTTCTTGAGGAAGACACTGGCATGGAGGTTATTCATTCAGTGTTCTTTGAAAGTGTTGTTAAATATCTGATTGGAATAATATGCGTCCATAGTTTCATCGTAAAACTGAGAAGATATACTTGTTGAGTAAAATGGTTCTTCATATGGCTGCCAACTTGCTCTGGTTGACTATCTGAACTGCTTTTGCAATTATTGTCCACTTACATATCATTTCTAATCTTATTGCAGATAATTTTCTTTATGCATATTCTACACCAAATATATTTTCAGCTGCTCATAAACCAGCAGATAATAGCACTTGATTTGCCGGTGGCTGAAGTTTATGAAAAACTTTGGCGTCGGGATCATCCTGACCAACCGATGATTATAGTTTATCGTATGCGTGGACTGTTAGGTGATGCCACTGAACCGTTCATTCAATCCTTAGCTGATACCAGTAGTATGTTGTTAATTTGTCTTTTCTATTTATCAGAAAATTCATTGCGCATTTTCTGTTTATCATTAATTATATAGTCACTGTATAATTAACGTGAAACGGATACTCTCATGTAAACATCATCATAAGCAATAAGTGATTTGAATATGTGATTATTTGTGCATCACTGCATTGATTACGGTATAATTATTTCAATAATTGTTATATTGTCGATGCATTCAAGATAAAGAATCAGTGAACGATGCACAACTACGACTTGCTGCTATATTTGGTGAACTTAATGGACTGAAGGTGGTGATCAGTTTACTTGATGACATTGAATTAACATCAGCAACGAAAAACCTCATCACACGCATGTATCAATTGCTCTTCTATTGTGTTAAGGTGAACTTGAGAAGATTTTGAGTAAAATAAATAACTTGAACTATTGCGTATATTCTCGCTTATCTCCTTTTCAGTATTTTTACTAAAGCATTAAAAATGATCAACACAAAGCACATTTATGAGTTTTTGAAACTTTTTGTTTCAATAAAATGTAAGTCGATTCTAGAAATATAATTTAACCTTGATAATAAAACGATACTGTTTTGTTGATGAAACAAGAAGTGAACAAATACAGAGTGTGTTAAATATTAGATATTATAGATGGAGAAGAATCGTTGGCAATTAATCGAAAATGGTGCTGTTTCGCGATTATTGCAAGTTTTCGAAAGGATTTATCAAAGTGGTGTGAGAGAAGAGACGCTTGATACGATTGCACTGCAGTCGTTACAGTTGTGCAAGGTCTTACTGACGGATGTGGTTGCGAAAGATCGTGTTCATAAGGTATTTTCTGATGAAGTTTCATAGTAATGGCATCATTCTGTTCCTTTTCTGGTTTATAATTTCATTCATTACAGAGTGATTAATATTAATGTAAAATCTATTTCTGCAGCTTTGAATTTCTGTCCTTCTTACAGTTTGTCTTAATGAATACATATACGAGTCTATAATTATAATTTGATTAAATAAATAAATAAAAATCATAAGCTTGCGTGTATGCTTATGAATTCTCTAAATGAACGTTTTGTGGTGAATTGCAAATTCGTTAATTTATTTTTGATGATGATCTCATTGCAGTTGCATTCAATCGTTGGTGCTAAATTTGAACAAATGTCGTGGTTATTGGAACTGTCCGAACGTAGTCTGCCAGCACCGATTTGGGAAGCTGTTACCACACTTGTGCCGAATTTATGTCTTGGTAATAACGAAAGTATGGATGCACTTGTTGCTATATTCCGTCCGTGTTGCGATTGGGAAAAAATTGGTATGTTGAGTTTGGTATCAGTGCTTTGAAAATTAGCCTTCCTTTTCACTGGCTTTAGTTGGTTGTTGATATTATTTTTATTTGGGAGATATTTATTGATATTATTTTTATTTTATTTGGGAGATTTTGATCAGTATCTTGATTTTTGTAAAAAATAGATTTGCTTATAATGAATTTTGCTTCAGATAGAGATCGTGCGTTCCGTGATGTAATGACGAAGAAGTTGGATACTATGTGCAGTATAACGTATGCTATTCCTGCTTCTGAATCTGGAGCGATTTTGAAGAGAAAATTGATGGACGCGGGTATTGTGGCTTGTGCGTGCGATTATCTTTCAATTAATCATCCACCGCTCTTCAACGTGTCCGTTGAGGGTCCAGAATGGAAGCAGTTTCTCGGCAGAGCCGCACTTAAATATGTACTCAAATTGCTTGCCGGAATGGCGCGAACGCACAAGCCATCACAGGTTTGTCTTTTGATAATGTTATCATTCGTTTATATTTATTATTAAAATCATTTGTTTCTGACTAATTCAGTGTAACATGATGTGCTTGAGGAGTTTAATATATTATTTTGGTGAATGTTTAATTATTTTGATGAGTGTTTACCACTGCCAGTTTCGCATTGATTACTTCGATTATTCGAACTGCTGCAGATAATTTACGGAAGCTTTTATTTGCTTGTACGCTTCAGTTTCATTCATTCAGTTTTCGTTTAAGGAAGCAATTGCTGAGCACACGTTACCAATTTTACATCGTCTTGAACAAATTTCGTCCGCTGAACATATCGGCACTTTAGCCGAGAATGTGATGGAAGAACTGAAGCAAAATGAGACGGTTGCAAGTGAGGTAATTCATAAACTAGCTTTCATATAGATGTCGGTTGTTTGAATGTGTATGGTTGAATTAGCATTGACTTTATTGGGTTGGTGAGTGAGATCGTGCGCTTTCATTCAAATTCAATTATTCCGGCGAAAGTCCACGTTCCCGGAGGAGTGTCATATAGTATTCGATGGTGTGTTTTCTGCTCTTTGCTGCTATATTAGACAGTCTACTGTAGTTTTGTTTCCTTTGGATTTTTAACGTGATGAAATGAAGTGTCAGGTGGATGAAAAAAACGCATTTTCGACAAGTGCTACTTTGTGCATTCAGTCACGGCTCAATGGGTCAAACCGCAAGAGAACTGTGTGAAACGAAATCATCAGAATGTTCTCATCCGTCAAGTCATCAGAATCCGCGAAACCAGACGTCCACCCTAGGAAGACAATGAAAACCCTCGGAAACGTGAACTTTCGCCGGAATAATCGAATTTGAAAAAAAGCACCCTTGAAATCTTTTACTTTTGTTACAGATCGAGAAAGTACGACAGGAAACCAAGGCGAAGAAGCGTCAGTTAGCGATGTTAATGCGACAAAAGCAGTTGTCAAAAATGGGCATGCAAGTCAGCCAAAAAGGGCAAGTTAGGGTAAGTTTAGTGTTGTTAGTTTCATTTATCATTTCATTGTGTAAAGTTTATGAGTGATCGTCAGAATTGAGTTTGTTGTTAATTGTCAGAAGAAAGTTGCTGTTGTCAGAGTCTTATTCAGTTAGCCCTAATCGATGTTTGATTTTGCTGAGTCAATCAGTTCTAAATTAGATAACACCTCGTAAAGTTGGCGAAGAAGCAAGTTCATCCACCAAAACTTTTGATGTGCTCAGTGAATGTTGCATTTGTCGTGAAGGACTAGATGTATTCGACAAGGTGATGATGGTATGTTTAAATTCTGATGTTGTCCATTCTGTTGTCGGGAATTATTCTCGTATAATGAAATCTGAATGGTTGCTGGTGCTCATTTTGAGAGGATATGAAACGAGAAATATTTGCTGTGTTCAACTTATACTGACACTTGAGTCTAATCTGAACTGCTTCGGATAACTAGAAATTCGATCAGCATAATGTGTAATCTGTTTCGCAAGTTTATAGGTTTATGCGTTCGCAAGTCGACAGGAGCTTAGTACGCCTGTGAGCGGTCACAAGTACTCATTTACAACTGTTTCTCAGATGAATCTGGTGCATCTCGACTGTCATACATTAGCTGTACGGTACGTCATTGTGAATTCATTTACATTCTATGTTCTCTAACTGATATCTTCCTTAAATTCTTCATTGATAACATTCTTCCACATTTCTCGAACTGTTGAGAAGCTTGCTAATGATTCGCAGAATCAATTGTAGTATGGCGAATGGTCGTGATGAATGGTCAAGTGCATCTCTTCATAATGCAAATACCAAATGCAACATTATGGTGCCCATTTGGTCAGTGTCTGTGAAAGATACGGACATGGCGAATGCCCTGCAAAGGTGTGAATGTTTTTTTTCCTTATGATTTCATTCAATCGACTAAATCGTATCAACTGATTCAGCAGTATTAACACATTACATATAATTGGTATAGGATGATCATCAATGAGTAAACAACCGATTATTCAAATTTTCCAGTTTCAATGATTTTTCCAGACTAAGCAACGACCTTAAATCAGCCGTTGGATTTGGTACGTTGAGCGTCGAAACCGTACTGCTGGATATGACACAGTTGTTAGATCGGTTCGTTAAGTATCGGTCGTTCTCGGAGCTGTCACATGGTGGCGGTCGTGAGTCGAACTTACAATTTTTGAGTGTCCTTCTTCTGTTGGCGTTGCATTTAAGATCGAGTGGCAACACAACAACAGATCTGAAGGCATTACGTGAACAGTTAGCATCTTCAATTGAGTCACGTATTTGTTTGACGCTGATCGACACCGATACACGATCCGAATGGAATCAGCAGCGCTTTTCGCTATTGCAAGAAATTCACAGCACTGCATCGAAATGGGATGATGCCAAGCCATTATTACTTCTTTGGGCAATCATCAACCACTTCCATACAGTAATCGTACCGGTTAGTTCGTATTACAACTTTTGTTTCTCGTCTTTCATTTTGGAGATTCGATTTCTTCTTAGATAATAGTCGATCGTTGAACATTGCTTGTTTCGTCTAATGACGAGAAAATTCGATTCCAAATCGGATTAGGTAGGTAAAGAACATATTACATCATATCATGGGTTTTACTCATTAATGTTGATTTGATATTTAGTTCTTGGAATGATTTTGATTTTATTCAAGGAATCTGTCAGTGATCGAATTCAATATCTTCGAGCAAACGTGACAAGCGTCTCGAAGCAATGTTCTGAATTCGTTAATAAATTCGATAACGCGCTTGTCCAAACAACTGATTTTGCCTCTTTCTGTGAAATTATTGGTAAGTGCTTGTTTTACTTGCGGTTACGATTCAGCTTATTTTACGCCTTAAAAAACTTTGTATAGCTGAGTTGCTGCTTTCAAACAAAAATAAACGAACATTTTGCGTCATTTTAGTCAGCAAATTTTACAGGTATCTCCAGTGAATGTGCACAGCATGGTATTGGGTTTGATTAGCAACAGCCAGATGGCAGTTTCGACGTGTACAATGCTCAACAATTTGGCTCATTCTCTTCGTTGTGTTTAATCGTTTTTCTTTTGAAATCTCATCAATTGATAATTTTTTTTAATGTTGTGAAGAGAAATTTAGTGAGTCCGGATATTTTCTAAACGACTTGGGGAGGGAGCAATCTTTTTTAGGTGTTTACTGAATTGAAAGGCTCTTACAACTTGGTAGTTGATGAAAAGAGAGAAAATTCAAGGATGAGAAATGACCTGAAACAGAAATGTGTTGTTTAGAAGTTGGTGAAGAGAAAAGAAAGCTTAGTGGCGAGAGTGGAGTTGAAACAGATATATTTTCGAGGATATATTGGCCATACAAAACGTAGAAAGAGTTGGGTTATCGACAGCGCAGTGTCTTTATACCGAATTATGCGAAAAACACGAAATTCGATTCCGATTCACTGCGTTGAATTATGAACGCATTGGTAATGTTCAAAAGAATGTGGTGGCAAAGCGGATGCTTTCGCGCATCTTTGTATTATCAGTCGATTTCTAAAAACCTGAAGTTTCATCAGAAGTTCGAGTTTTCGTAAAAATTCGTCTTACGTCGGCACACCATTCGAATGCGTTAAGAGCAGCGAGAAGAATGAATTATCCGAAGTAAGATATATTTTATGGCTTTTAAAGAATTGATTATGTGATTGGCTTAGTCAAATCTAGATTGCCATTGTTGTTGTTCAACTGTCAAATATTGCAGTTACCTGTTCATCGTTGTGCTGTATAATTAGACTTATTTTGTCATTGTTATTGTAATCAGGCATATTTAACGATTGTTTTGGCGATGTACGCGTGTGTCAATCGAGCATTAATAAGGCATACAGGTAACAATTACGGCTGTTTTGTGGTTGTTGATGAGAGCTGTAAATTTATTTGTTCGTTTAATGTATAAGTTTATGGTTTGATTGTGTTGAAATGCATTAATAAATTGTTATTCGGTGATTCTGATCATTATAAACCTATTTTTGCTTGTGCTCAATGTTGAGTCCAAAAATTTGACATTAATGATGTTTATCAATTAATATTCTCGTAGTTTTATGGCTACAGAATTTTTGATATGGTATACCTAAGGACCTGTTTTATCCATGAGATCATAGGATCGTTTAAGATCAATGACAGAAGATTGATTTGCATAAGTCCTGCAGGAGTTTTGTAATATTCGCCGTATAAGTCATCAATATTGCGCTGAAATTTTACTTGAATTTATTGGACATGGGGATGGAGTCTACTAGCGTTTTCTGAAGGTGTCGTAGGTAAATGGAAATGTTATCAGAATACCAATTCTGATTATTTGACAGTTATTTCTTAGAGCTGAATAAAAGAGTGAATGGATACAGCGATAGAAATTTGTATTACAATATGGATTGTCAGAAATTTTATTGCCTTGGACAGTTGCAAGTGAGGTGATAACTGTTCTGGCGATTCTGAGGCGAGCGAACATGGCAGCATAAATGTAATTTTTCTTATGAGAATATCACTTAGTGGATGTTTTCATATAAAATGTGAGTTAAGGCATTATAGTTTGTTTTTATTATATTAAATTATTATTTAGCACAAAAATAATTTAGAAATAAAATCAACAGTACCGGAAATGTTTGTATGAATAAGGGGTGTGGGATGGTGCGGAAATAAATTGGCTCAAGAAGTTCCGAAAAGCGTGAACTTTATGTTGTTCAACGGATTGCTAAAATATGAGACAGTTTGTATGTCATTGCTTTTCGTAACGAATAAGAAAAAAATACCTGAACGAGTGATACTGAAGAACAGGAGAACTATACAGCAGAAAATTGCTCTATTTTCGATAATATGAAGATGTCTGAGTCGGTCTCAGAGGCCACCAAGGATAGCTGCTGATAGGCTCGGTGGGGAAGGTGAAACCTCCTGAGTGTTCGGGAGCCTTCAAAAGTAGGGAGCCGGGTTTGGGGTCCCTTAATCCTAGCCTCGGGGACCCTAACCCAACCCTAATTCAGTGAATGAATGAAAGGGTTGTGTCAAATGCTGAAGTTGATAATCATGTACATGTGGATAGCCAGGAAATTTTAAATGTAGCAATGTTGATGGTGAATCAGGAAGTGGTGAATCAGTTGAACGAAACTAAACGGAGCGTATAGCACATTTGTCAGTCATATTAGCTTTTAATACTTGCTTGTATCGCCTGCTACTGTTGACGGAACGAATTTATTGCAAGTGCTTCGGTTGGCTGAGTTTCAGTGTCAAAACTTGTTGCAAAGAAATTTGCGTGAATATTAAAAACAGAGGGAGATTGAAAATTATATTTCTTGAAGAGTGTTCTGAGTATTTTGTTGGGAAAAACGATTGATAGGCTGCAGGCTAATGGATTCTCCTCGAGTAGCGTAAGCCGGATGCTACGCAGGGCTGAAATTCAAAAAAAAAAAACCAACTTAGCAAACGATTTCCGTTATCAGAACAGGGCAAAGAACCAAAAGCTTCAGAAATGATAGGATAGACTCGAGATGCCCGGAAAAGGCCGAGTTCTCAAAAATAAATAGTATTTGTTGTGAACTAACGACACCCCTTGTCTTGGACAGTGAAGACTGTTTTCGAGTACATTCAGAAAATCGCACATTCTTAATGTCATAAGAATGGTATTATCGCTAATTTAAGAAGCGGAAGAATGTTGGTTTAGAATCTTTAGCGAAGAGTGCAAATTTGCATTTTCGAGTTCGAAACACCTTGATAGTGTTCATCAGAATATTTCTACAAAATAGACACTTTACTGAACGAAATCTGTTATTTGCACAGCTGAATAATTTCGTACTGACAATATATGTGGCGAAACTTGGTTACTGCCAGTCAACTCCAAAGCATTAAGATGTGAACAACGTTCATACGGGATTAGTTTGTAGCCGCAAACGTATGTTCCTCATTTATAGTATCTATCATTGGAATAAATTCAAAAGAGCCTTAGCCATAAATGAATACATTATCGCAGAGAGCAGTCATTAATAGATCGTTCGTCGCATTTGAGAAGCAGTAGCAACAAACCGAGATCAACGTTTGCGTATCATCACTTAATGAACAAAAGGATTATATGGTATTGAAGGTGGCTGCTTGCTTGTGCTGCTCATAGATTTATTTCATTCCTTCATTGATGCTTAATTTTATACTTTTGCATTCATTTCATCGTTTCATTCGCTCGTTCGTTTACTGATTCGTTGAAGGCGAATTATCATCACGCTTTTCTTATATTGATGATATATGCATTCGAATTAATCATTGCTATCAACTATTTATTAAGTGGTAGTTTATATGCACATTAAATAAATACTTCATTAATTGTTCACTACTATTATCTACTTGCTAGATAATGCTACGTTTGTGTATCTATCGGTTTGTATTTCTATCAAGTATGAGACTGTATTATGGTGCCAATCGACTAAATATTTGTTTTGGCGTGTCCAATAAGGCTCCATGTGACATTTCGATTGAAGAATTGCTTTTGATGCCTCCTCCTCATTGCGTTGTTTTGTTTTGATATGGTCGTGACGATTAGAGGAACAGTCATGCTTTAGCTTAGGTGATGAAATTGATGTGTTTCTTTTTTTCAATTGATCCTTCCACTCTCCTTTAGCAATGCTAAAATAGGCGTTTATAAATATAAACAAAACTAAACATATGCATCATTTAAATGGATGTTGAAATGTGTAACGATGTATTTTTGTATGCGTACCTGCTACTTGATAAGTACATGCACGAACAACTAATGTGACTAAGCACAGTCTTTCATCAAAAGATAAATCCTTAGTCGTTTACCCGATCATTGCAACGTGCAACGAGATTTCTTCTTACGAATACTTCTGGGCTTATCTTGTCGTAAGCATTTCTGACTTGAATATGCTTAACTTCATTCGAAAAAGTACTTGTTGATGCTTCGTTATCATTTGAACACAGCTCGTCATTCAAACTAATTAATTATTTTCATTTCGCTGGAACAAATTATATGGCACTATCCAAAATGTTTCTATTAATGTTGCAGCAACCTTTTCGAATTCTTATAATTTTCAAGTCAGCAAATAAAATGTTACCATAGGATCGTACTCAATTTTTTCTATTAAGCATAACATTTTTTACCAAACATAAAATGATGGCATAATTCCCGTGGAAATGTTGTGGTGAAACAGTTGATAATAAATAAGCATTATGTTATTTTTTGCTCCTTTTAATTTGTTCACTAAACCATTGAGCGATGTTAATTCGAGAATACGAATAATTCAAATGATTAGTTTCGGATTTGATGATGCATCGATTCTGTTACGTCAAAATAAATGCACTTCCCATTCTTCGAAGATCAACTTTTGAAGAGTTGCTGATAAGAAATTGCATATTTTAGTTTTTGTTTCAGTTTTTTTTTCACTTCTCGTCGATTTTCTTCTTCATTTGCAGCAAGTAATTGGTCCAGAAATAATGCTTACGACTATAATTTGATAACATCGCCCACCCCTGATTTATACTATTGCAGTGCTGTGAAACAAATCGCTATCTTTATAGCGATTTGTTTCGCTTGTTTCTTTGTTAACCATTTCAAGGAACTTCCATATAAACCTATACTGCTTTGAATTAAGACTGAAAAGCATCAAATTTGGTAGAGAAGCATTTGAGTTGTTTTGTGTCCTCATTATAGGCCACGAGCAACTGATGAGATCGATCCTAATTTTGCAACAAATTGTCTGTCCATTGGATAACCGAATTGTTCTTGGTTTGGCCTCAAAATGAAGATTGTCAATTTTCAACGCAGGCATGAATTGAAAGTCAGAAATGAGCAAAGACATTCTCGATTGAATCGTGTTGATAAGTTTTTAATCAGCCAATCAATCACCATAAACTATGAAGTTTCTTCGATTGTATTTTTTACACCTAAACGGATGAATAAACCGATAGCAATAATCTTATGTTGTATAAACCTATTCATCTATCAGCCTAACTTCAACTAAACAATGAAGTGTTGAAACGAAATCAAATAAACAACGGGCGTTGTGCATATGTAATTAACACGTGCTTGCTGCTTGCCTGCCATTCAAGGTGACAACTTAAACGTCTGATCAAACAAAGAAGCATGTAGCGTTTAAGTCAACGCATCTATCCATATTATAGTGCAAACTGATTCACAGTTGAAGTAAAACCGTTTGATGCGCATTGCGCATTAGAATTATATCAATCTTTCATTGCAGCCACAACTGTTTCATGATCCATTATACCAAATCACTCATGTATTTAATTCAATCGTTGTATTATCATATTCAGCTATTTTGTTTTGAATACAATCAGATCCAGCAGTTGAGGGAGTAGAATGAAGCAGATCCTCGATCATATACTGGGAAAAACTTCTGCGATGCGATCTGCAAATATTCTCCACTTCAAATTTCTAAAATATATCCTCTGAATTGTTTTTTCGACCACTTATGAAGAATGCAATCATGTGTAATAGCAATGATGTGTGATGCATGTGATCGATTGTTACAATTGAGATAAAAGCAGATAATGCATTTGTTTTCATCCATTTCTTCTTGAATTTCATTTGCAAACATCGAATTTCGTTGTTTGTTCAAATGCCAACAACGGAACCAGTAACAGCCTTCGAAAACTCTTGATTCTTCTTCATTTCACAGTCACGTGCATTTATAAACGAGTCAAAGTTTGGCTGTTTCACCAATCAGTCTGCTATAACCACAGTTTTTTCAGTTTATAAATTTATCGCTTTCACTGAATCATGGGTCATGCACATATTCTTATGTTCCGTTCGTTTGTAGCTATTTTTCACAGCGATTATTCCTATGAATCTGCTACTCAGTGCTAATTTAAAGTTTTAACAAGATATGTTGAGACGAGAAGGGGAATGAAGAGATGATAAGTTCCTCGATATTCCAGACGAGATTCGGCTGTTCATAATTACTCCGAGACGTTTTTCCTCATAAGTCCCTCCATTTATTGCTGTTCCAGCGCAGGCATTTGATGAAGCAACTCCATATGTTCTATCGCTTATGCAAATGTACTTTTGATGATTCATCGTTTCATTTGTTTCTTATCTTTTTTTGTCTAGATATATGATCACATAAAGGACTTAATTCGAAGCATGATCTTGACATATTACCAAGTTGAAAGAACCTTCTTGTTGATCACATTCACTCATCAAAATTCCATCAATCTATCTACACTCACCTCATCAACAAATATGCACCTCGGACATTCGCACAATGCTTGACTGATTATCCGTGAGCTGAGTGAATGCACTCAGCTGTTTCACCAATGCACTGCACTACAAATGCTTTCAGTTTTCAGTTTCAGAACAATACCTTATTTCTCGCCTTTGACTGTGTCTCCGTATCTCGTTGAATGCTATCAGTGACAGCGTCTTACACAAATATCCATTAATGAATCTATGACAGTGAATTTTTTCACAGATTTTTGAGTGCTTTCAAGAAGTAAACACTCAATTAGGCGTCGAATTTGATGAATTAAAAACCGTCGTTGCAAAGGATTTTTAGAGAGTTCATTCAAAAGTCGCACTCAAGGGTTGTCTTTTTAACGATGTTTGACAGACTCATCTTCATTCATATTCTCCACAGTAAATATGATGATTGATCATGTTTCATTCTAACAACTCATTTACATATTTCCATCACCCACTTTCCAGTCATGTATAAATGCACTGATTTTTCAAACAGTTTCTATTGTTTGAGAATGTGAGGCAATATGAATAATGCAATAGCTGAGTGTCAAAAGTGTTCAACTTCAACTGAAATTATTTTATCCATTTGTAGTGAACATATGTTCTTATGAAATAATATATTTCAGTTCAAATTCATATAATTAGTTCAATCGTTGAAGGTCGTAAAAGGGAAGAAGTACAGTTTGATGTTTTTGGCGTCCGAAATTGGGTGATGAAAAGTGAGTATTGCGTTTTGCTGAAACACTTAATGCATAATTAATGTTGCTTTAGATGTATACGCACTACGGTGAATGTGTTCATATATCTGAATTATTGTTCTTGGATTATCAATAAAACATTGAATTTAATATAATTTGCATTTGATGTAGCTACGTATTGCTTTTCTTTTATCTTCTTGTTTCGAGAGTTAAATTAATAGGTGTTTCGTTGATGTGCAGCACAGTTCATTTCGATTTGAATTTTGTTGAATCGCATTTCGCTGTGAGCGATCGATCAGGGCCACTATCAAGCTCAACAAAAGAGACACCGAATCTCGGTACGCTTTTGAAATTCCATAGCCCAACATATTGTTTATAACAAGTATACACATGCACACATATTTCCACATAAATATAATACACTGATGAGCAATTTCAAATCATCAAAATGCCGCTTATTGGTTCAATTCAAGTGTTTCAAAGTCAAAAATCAGCCGTACTACTGTAGTTGTATAGATGAAGAGATTCCGAATATGAGATCAAATATCGGTCATACAACGTTGAATTGAAAAGTGTATTATTAAAAGGAAGTTACAAGTGAAATACCACATAAATGACCACAACAGAATAGAAGTGTTTTTTTCTGAGCTGACCTCACACAACTCGAGTCTCATTTAGCGGATGGAGCATGTCTCGTAGGAACATGACCATAATCCTGTAAACTGTTTGAGGTGTAACTAACTTGATTGTGTTCAAATTGTGGTATAACACATCCGGGTAACATCAAACTGCCTTTCAACATCGCGTACTGCAATGTACGTTGAAAGTCATGAATATTTCTCAGATCGTTATGCCTCATTTATTTTTTGATAATCCAAATAACTCATTCATATCTATCCTATCAACTCTAGTTCACTGATTTCATATTTGGTTCATTCATTTAGCCATCAAAAACAATGAATGAAAGCACAAGAACAACAAAAGTGACTACATCTATGTAGTCACTTTTGTTGTTCTTGTGCTTTCTTTTCATTCCTTCTTCTTATCTGAAAGTTTGATTCTACTTTTGTTTGAAGACTCATCATGCAAATTAATAAGCCTTCCACATTTATTCGGTGACCAATTTCAAGCTCTGAGCATTGTTTTATACATCGCTTCGAGACCTCACGCAAGAAATTCTTTGAATTTTCGATTGTTATATCGGTCGGTCATTCCTCATAGTTGACTCTTCATTTATTCTATACGTTCAAAGTAACTTCTCAGGAACCATAAAGGAACTTGTTCTTTTTTCAGTTTCTAGTTCTTGGATTCCAGTAAGGAAGTGGAGCGGTGAAGGGTAAACAACAAGATCGGTTTTACTGATCTGATAACTTTAAAGACTGTCACAGCAGGTAGAGCATGGAAGCAGTGATGTAGGATTGTTGAAAAAAGGTGTTGCTCACTCACTGCTCACTAATTATGAATTCGCTCGTTTCTGCTTGCTCAATGCTCACTCCGAAAGTGTGTTTTTGGTTGTTCGTTCAGTGCTCATAAGATGGAAAAAATTTTTGAGCTGTTCACGGTCATTGCTGACGAATTCACCGAGAGCTGCTCACTTATTGTCCACGTATTTGCAGTTGCTCGCTCACTGCTCATGCTTATTAGTCTATGAAAGCATTTAAACGTTCCCATTGAACAGTAATTCGCAGCGACATACTTTTAAGATGTATGGTTTGATCATCGAATGTCTAGTGTGACTGCATGAACAATAAAATTGCTACATAAAGCTCAAGATACAGAACTGGTAATGCAATTCGACTCTGTCAAAAATAAGAGATGAATTAATTTATTGGGCATAATTAGAGGAGGAAAAAACATCGCTACACCCTTTGCTATGATCGATTTTCCCAATTGTGTTGATGATCCGAATTCACAGCATATTATCTCATGTTTTCGATTTTGAAGAGACTTTTGACTCATCGAATTTTGTATGCCATTACGTAATTTTCATGGTTTTACTGCGCATTTGGAATGATGTGTGCACTATACTAAAAATAGTGATTTCCGAGATGCAATATCATGATTAGTTCAAATCATTCACTTATCAGATATTTGCATGAATAACATACGTTTGATAACATTTGATTGCAGTTGCACGTCTGTCTTGAGAGTTTTTTTTACTGAATGAGATAATGAGATGAGACTGAATCGTTTAGCTTTTAAGAAAAATACTAAGCTGAGAGCAATACTGCTAAGAAGTATTTTTTATTTTGAAGTTCCTTCTCAAATATTCCAGCTCATTTAATGATTGGCCTGCTGCTCTTCCCTTTCTTTCTTTTACCTTTTTTATCCGTATGTCCTACATATACACTTTAAAGTGAATGTAAAGCAATTATGTTATCTTGTTACTATCAAGTTCCATCATGAAGAGTTTCTAACTAGCACCATCATTACTATTATTGATATCATGATCAGTAGAAGCTGAATGAATTCTTAAATTGTTTTAATTTTGAAAGTAGTGCTTGGCAATGATTACTCGTTTTAGTGAAATTCCTGAAAATGAGAAGGCAAAGCTTTTGAGTGTTGTTGTGCCATTGTCCTTGCACACTGAGCTTCTTAGAAATGTCATGCCATAAATTTTTGTGGAAGTTGCTGATTTGAGAATTGAACAAGTCAAATGAAGAAGAATAAAATCCAAATCAAGGAAACTTTTTTGCATTTTCGAAAGATTCTGATTTGATTTTCGAATTTGTTATGATTTATGGAATTTTTCGGCTTTCTGGTCGCAAATAACGAAATAATTGGAGGCAAAATCAATAATCATATTGAACAACTTTTGATCATGATTCCACCTGTTTCAGTTGAATGACTACCAGTTCATAGATTGATAACTAGTAAGAGATTAGACCGATAAAATTGCAAACAATATGAATGCAACTAACGACACTTACAGATAGATGATATGATTCGAATATATTTGGATCGATTTTTGATAGATTCAAATAAATCAACAATAATATTATAAGTAAATGTTAGATATGTCATGTAATATATATACCAAAATCTATGTGGCAGGTGTTCATTGAGGCCATTCAACAACGACGCTCACTTAATGAGGGCCGTTTGTGTTCAATATTCAACCGCCTATCAAAACTCACTGAATAACTCATCCATATTCCCTTTCCTCTTTTCTTTCGTTTCACTTCCTTCATTATAGTCCCCCTCCCCTTTCCCCCAACTTCCACCCTCTCCCTTTGCTATTGTGACATTCTGAGTAAAAACACGGCTACTTCATTCGAATAAACGCTGAAAAAGCCACAAGCATGAATTATTTGTTAAATAATATGTTGAGTTAAAATGAAGTTGTAGAGAAAGTGATGATATGGCGAACGTGGTAAATGTGAACAAAAATAAGTACAAAGGAAGAAATTAGTTGGAAATCATACATATGCATGGATCTCTTTCGTTTCATCTGAACATAGTGCGCGGTTCACCATTGTGAGCGTTATAAAATCATTTCTTTATTAAAATCAACTGAAACTAATGTTCACGATGAAAACGCAACGCAGTTTTTGTGCGATCAAGTCATACTCGTTTTACGATAGGTTTGCTTAACATAGAATATAATAAAGCAGTACTATGTTTGGAGCAAAAGTGATCTTTCTTAAATGAGTGAGAAATGATAACAGTTTTTTGATTTATTGAGAAGTGCATGCTTTATGAGGAGTTTTTAGGTACTGAAAATGTATGCAACATTTTTTGTTTCTCTAGGCATAATGCACTGTACGATGACTGCTTTTCATCACATCAAACTGCCTCTTTGTAGTGTTGCGTTATGATGTCATGTACTAACCCACGCATATATTTCCGATTAATTTATCAGATTATAAATTTTGTTTGCCATATTTATTATTTTGGAGCCAAAAATTTCTTCTTCATTTCTATTAGCATTGTAAGATGTTCATCTTACATGCACATTTTTCAATCTGATACGAACTTCACTGGGTAATGTACGTATGAAATGTACGGTATGCTGAGATTTGGGAATCATATTATGGTGGGGTGTATGTGGTGAATATACAAAAAACGAGGAAGAAGAGTCGTTTGAAATGTGGTGAAACAATTGTGAATAGTTGATTATAGAAGGGTAAGAATGCTAGATGAAGATGAATTGATGTTAAAAATATGCAAATTAGAATTGAGAAGATACGAATGCACTCAGACGACATTATGAAAGATGCATTTTTTTCATTTGAACAATCTTATTTGATGTATTCTTGATGCATTCATTTACGTGTGTATCATCTATGTGCTTTAATTTAATAGCGCTTGATTTTGGATTTTGATATTCGACGACAATGATGATGGCAAAAAAGATGAAAAAGAAATATTCCTTAGTATTATCTCTTTACCACTAACTTAACTAAGTAATCATAATCGTTATAATGAATTCATTACTGCTACAAAGTATAACTTCTTATTTATTCAGGTGAAAAATAAGCCTAAGCCTAAAGAGGAAATGAAATAACTGCTGAAATCAACTGATTGCAAACCCATCAATTTATTTGATGAAGCCAATTTATAATTCTCTCATTGCATTCAATTATTCGTATCTTACTGTACATTACATATGAGCTAACAGTTGAAGTACATTGTGAACTGTCTAGTAAAAGACCGGATCTTCTTGCATCAGACTGCATCTATTTCGACCTTACACGTCAGTAATACCTTCTACTTCGCAGTTATCGCTTCAGCTAACGAATCGCACAACTTACTTGTTGGCCTTTTGTCGAATTATCTTTTTGTTGAGTGTATTTTTTGGCCATTTGACCATTAGTCAAGCTTATTCTCAAGCGCACCTAGCAACCGTTGAACACAACTGCTAATCTACATCATTTCATGCGACGTCATATACATGAATGTCACATACGACCGGTAACCGTTCAAGAAATACTCTATCCCTCGCATAGCTGATTGATTTCACTGCAATAAAAAATACATTACAGAACAAAGATTAGTTCATTTTGATGACATTCTTCATCCGAAAAATACATCCATCTAAATGCTATAGCACATATTATAAGCAATAAATATGAACTTAAAAAAATTGATTTCACTCGTAATTGATATTCATAAGCGTATCAAGTGCTTATTAAGCATTGTGAAATTATTAATAATTTCAGGATTTTGCATTCCATGTTGTCAAATAATTACGGTTTTGTTTTCGATAAATAAAAAGAACGACAAATAAGAACACACATCACAGGGGGTCGATAGTGCTGTTGTTTCAATGTATAATGATGCATGCAGCAATAAGATCGAATTCAGCACATTCTCAAACAACAATTATCAACATTCAATCTTAATGTGATGATGGTTTACTGAAAGAATATGTGCATAAATTCGTTTATTCTCATTTATTTGTTTCGTGTTTAATCATTCTATAAACTTGAAATAACATTCAGATCTATCAATGCTTGTTTAAATAATTTGCTTCAATAGAGGTGAAATCTTAGCGCTAACTGTTGAAAGAGTTATTTGGCGAAACTAGCCGAAAAAGTTTTTTACTTGAATCGATTCTGTTCGGATATTTGTACAGCGGTTTGATTTGATTGCTTATTGACAATACATGATATAATGGGAACAAGTATTAATCCCTATATATCATTCATATTTTTAATCGATTTTAACTTAAGTCATCGAAAATGAAATCACTCATTCCTTATTTATTAGCACTGCTAATAGTACGATATATGTAACGTTGTAAATGCTAATCCATTCATTCATTCAAATAAAACACACTGATAGAAAGATATAAAAGAGATGTTGTTACTGACAAAAATAAGCTGTTAATTGTAAGATATCAGCAGTAAGTTTGCGCACAATACATAACGATTTTAATCAAAAAGTGCATTCTTAAAGGGTTATTATACACTTCAAAAGGAGGAAGGCTAGATACAGTAGCGAAGTGAACTTGGAGTGCGAGCAGGTGTTTAAGAGTTACGGTAGGCGTATTTCAAGTAGTAACTAGAGCTGAGAGAGTAGGTGAGAGAAAAAGGATTAACCGCACTTGTGTGCGGCATTAGGAAAGGAGGAAGTAATTGACCACGCCCTGCAGCTGTGCGCTGCCACGCCTACTTCTTATGTCTAACGAGTAAGGAGACGTTGTGCATGAGTCACTTGGTTGTGTGAGTTGGCTTGTGCTTGTAGAACATAAGCTTGTAGAGCATTATTGATACTGCGGAAGATCTGAATAACTAAATATTTACTGAAGCATTGTTCAAACGATCAATTTAATTTGAACGATCTTATCACTTCATCGTTCTGGGTCTATTGATGGCGGCCACCTCTGAATATTTGTTGGCCGCCTTATCGAAACTTGATTCAGCGAATGATGATTCGGTTCGAATCACTAATACTTCACCATCACCGGAGCGAACTTGCTCAAGTCCGCATTCAGTGAGAAGTATTCATTCGTCGTCACCATCTACCGAAGAGTCACTCGCCAATGTACCAATTTCGTTGGTTGTTTCAACGAATATCCCCGAAAATTGTCATTTTCATGATACAAACGATTTATCTCTATCGAACGGCCAAACTGTGAAACGACGTCGTAAGCCAGATGGTTCGTTTCAGATTATCATCTCTTGTCGCTCGCCGTATTCTATCTTATTAAATGATACGTCTCACTCTTCGTTTCCCTTCTCTTCGATGCAATTACATTATTAGTCCCAATACTGCATTCACTTTTGCTTAACAGATTAAAGTGAATGCGAACTTTTACAGTGAGAGTGTTTTGAAGTATTTCCATCTAATTTATATAACAAAAATGAACCAGTTACCAAGCAGCATACAAGTTATGTCATCTGATATCTTTTGTGACTTCATTTCTCAACGCAACTCCCTTAGAGTCGATAATGTTCTGACGCTAATCGTTTCATGACGATAACCTTGTTTGATATATTTCAATGGAAAGTTTTTAGAAACTTTTTATTCTCGCCTCAGAATTCTAATTTCGATGCAAAAAATTTCGCACATCTCAATTTTCCTCTAATTCTTTCCTTGCCGATTGTTGGGTACTATTCACAGCGAAAGTATGTCTCGATCTTTTGACATTACTTCGGCATTTATTGTGCTTAACTCATATGTTACTAAGTGACACTTGTTTCATTCGTGTACGTTTGGTTTGCATTGTTCAGTTCCGCTGAAAGAACGTTTATGAGCAAATGACATTCTGAAAAGACGTTTTGAAATGATCGTCATTTTGACTTCCATCAGCATTGTTTTATGTTATTTCGAAATCTTAATTCTTCATGATGGCAATTTATGCATGCGAGAACACATCTGCATGTGTGTTTTGACGTGTATTCCACCCATTTGCAATGCTTTTGATCTTAATAATTCATGTCATTTTTTAAAATCAGATTGAATTTGTTTTTTTTGACAGTTTTCCTCACTCAATCTTATATAAATTATTTTTGGAAACAAACAGCGTCCCGCAAATTGTTTTGTACTGAATTCAAAGACGTAAAGAGAGTGTCTCATCGTTATTCACCTCGATGGAAGAATTTCTTTGGGGAATTTGAAAAGGTTTCAAGCTAATTCGTTCAAGATCACAGACTCAAAGAAAAACGCTTGTCGCTTGATAGATCTCACCAGAATATTTTCTTTCACTAAACTCGATCATTTCATATTTCTGGTTTAGTCATTTCATTTCCTCTTTTACTTATCACTGTAGAATATTACTTCAAGAGAATAAGAAGAACAAGTAATTTAATTGATCATAGTGAATGGTTTAAAGAGAATACTTCATTTTATCTGCTACGGCATCTTAATCTATAGATAATCCGTTTAATTCAGCACTCTCATACTTCATGCCTCGAAATTGCATTCTATTAAGTAAGACTCTGCAGCAACTTTCGATGTTTTTCTCATCAACATATTTTGTCATCTGACAGGAAAATGAATATCGCAAGCAGCAATAAACTATCCAAGTTTTGCTGTATTGTTTGTTCAGCTTTCTGTGTGTTAAACGTTGTATGTGAAAGGTGAAAACCTAACGAAAACAGCACGCTCTGAATGGTTTTGCATTGATTCGTTCGTTTTGCAATGAATGTCCTCAACAGAAAATGAAAATGATTAATCTTAGTGACGACCAGTTTCAGTTTCACCTTCCAAAACTTCAGTGATTTCGAAAAACCTCATCGCCTTTCATAGAAGTGATAGTCTGGCATTAAATTCACCGTTTCGTTGCCTTCACTTCAGAACTGTGCATCACCAACCAAACAATCATATTCTTAAGCAATACGTGAAAACTCCTATGATTGCTATTCCAGTTGGAATCGATATGAATTGTGGACAGAAAAAATTTGTCTAAAAGTTAATTCAGGATTGTCGATTAAAAGCAGTATCATTTGAAACATACTTAGTCAGTTGTGCAGTTTTAATTCAAACAAATCTTTGCAGCTATGCCTCCAGCAAGCTGTTTTTCCCGTTGAAGCTGCTATATGCGGCAGTTCATTAGATAAATATAAAAAGGGCTAGGGTGAGAGTATAAAAAGATGGTGCGTCAATCATTAATTACATCATAAAACGATGCATATGGATTAAGTTGGAATGCTTTGCAGCAAAAAACATCGTGAGGGTTGTGGAACAACTAACCGATGAAGTAACGGTCGATGAGAAGGGTGTGGATGATAGTGAGGAACAGGAACGAGGATCACATTCATCGCCATCCACGTCACTGACAAATGCAAACTCGCATCGTTTAGCGTTCAGTGCTGAAGCATTAGCCTCATCAACCACAAGCACCAGTTCAACACCATTTGCCGCCTTATCCTCTTTTGAACGATGTCGTACAGCTACAGCTAGTAGTCAACCAGCACCTCATTCTCCAATCTCTACCGAATCACCCCCAAATACTCCACATTCCAAATCTCCTGCACCGTCGCAGACATCATCAACCAACTCAAACGATTTTATAACACCAACCAAATTATCAATCACTGTACCTGCTGTAGCGACGTATAGAAGTAATCGTACAGGTTTGTATTCTACTTTAATTAACAACTACATTTTTACGCATTAGAACGTCGTGATAATACGATTGAACAATAATTAAACATTTCCAGTTACTTTTGTTTTTTTTTTGTTATTTTCAACCGGACAATTGGTGGCTGTCTAATGGCCATTTCAGTCCATCCAACATCAGCAGTTTCATATCTCTTCATCAAAAGTGAATAATTTCTTTGCAACATGTGAATAACGTTTAAAATTCATCTTATTAAGAAGGAGGAAAATTGGCTTGTCCGACACCAGGTTGTGATGGATCTGGTCATCAAACGGGTCTTTACACACACCACAGAAGTCTCTCTGGGTGTCCACGGCGACCCGACAAGTCAACTATACAAAGTAAGCTTGAGTGAATGACGCATTTCTTATCCTTGCAAGTACCATTCCATTTGTGAATGGTTGAACCATTTCAAAAAACATAAAAAATTACTCTCAATCAGTTATTATTCATCATCGTCGAGTATTTATTAGCATCTAAAATGTCAAAAATTTCAGTCAGCTGTATAAATTCGAAAACCTTTTGTAGCAAACAAACAATTTTAGAAATTTAAAAATAAGAACATAGATTATTCATTAGCGAGTTCTCGTATGAATAATTAATGCAAATGTCTACATCCAAAGTCTTCAAATGAAATTGAATATGACTCGTATGTTCTCCGAATGCGCAAAGTATATGCACTCACCGTATACTATGATCGAATCGAATAACGAAAGCATTAGCAATTCAAAGTAGCATTAAATGAATGAAACAACACCAGTGACAGGAAATCACTAATCTTTTTAGTGAACAAAGAATCTGTCACTTAAAAACATGAATGGAGGATAACAATGTTACGCATCTGAGCAAGTGATATTGGCGTTGAAGATGAACGCTTTCCTCAGATGAACACATATCTAATTTGAATACCAATATTGGATGTTTTATATGACGAGAATCATTCACATAAATAAAGTATCTTAGAGTATTCAGTTGAAAAGTGGTACTAAGCGTGAATTTCAGTGCTAGCATTGCAACAAGATACGGTACTTCGTTGTACCACACCTGGTTGTACAGGTAAGGGTCATGTGAATAGTAATCGTACTTCACATCGAAGTTTATCTGGCTGTCCGATCGCATATCAACAAAAATTAGCCCGCAAAGGGATTCGTCACGCTGTACAACTTGCATCTGTAACCGCATCGGCTTCATCGAGCCCAGATGTTAGTGGTGCTCCTGGTCATGCTCATCTGCTCAATAATAATACTAGTACTGCTGTCGAAGAAAGACCGCTTGATCTCACACTCAAGAATGCTGAACAACCTCTACAAAACAAGTTCGTTTTGAATTCGATATTGTTCTCCAGTACACCAATTAAGCATTCATTTTTTATCTGTTCTATATGATACGCGATATTTTAAACTTAAATCAATCTAGCGAAAATGGGTCATAAAGTGATAGTGTGAAGAATATTCATCTTTCACAGATAGCATTCCACCAGTTCATCCATCAATAAATCAGTTGTACGGTCACGAAGTAGTGCTCACTGATGATTTCTTTCTTGCCATTTGTTCCTTTCCCTCTTCGTTTTGCTAGAAGGATATTTACCGACCACTCATTAGCACGATTCATTAGCGTTATTATCCATGTGTTGCTGCAAGCACCAATGACATTCATGTATTCGAAATTCTTATGTGTGCAACTTTTCTGTTTTGCTGTTCGAAGTATTAAGTAAATTGCTACAGTGTGTAATTTGAAAGATTGTTGAAGAAGAGCAAATACCTTAAACTTTATTTCATGTAGCTATCTGTTCAACGTTATTTTATTCGAATGCAAATCTAATAACAGCCTTAAACTGCTAGCAATCAGTGGTTTAATCATGATTATTGCTGCAAAATTGATTTATGCCATTATAAGTTGCTTTCACGCTAATTATTCGCTAATATCATTCATTCTTTACCAACATTCTCTTCGTCAATTAACAAATACCATTAACAAAATAATCACTGATCAATTTTCTTCCCACTTATTTCTCTCAATTTTTTCTTTTTCATTTGTCTATTCGTTTCCCTGCTAATGCTTTCCGCCAGTATGCTATCAAAGTATCGTATACACGTTTATTGCAGGACGATTCATAATGCATTTGCTATTTTCAAATAGTTTATAATTACGGTAGTCGTTTCAAATTTGTATCTACTACCTCCGGGCATGTGTATATCTTTATTTAGTTGTAATCAATATTTTCATCGCAAATTCTTTCATCGACTTCCAATTCAATTCAGGTGTAACTTTAATGAGGTCCTCAATGCATTCAAACCATTTTCAGAAATGCGCACGCCTTTCATTGTAGATTTGATATTTGCTGTGTTACAACACCACAAATTTATGTCGAATTGTTCGAATGTTCGTTGATTTTTCGCCTAGATTATGTGCATTCGTTCATGTTCTTTTTTTTGCGACGTCGATTGCGCTCTTTGCTTGTAACATCGATGAACATGCGATACTAGGTACAATATTATAACTTTTTTCATATTTTTTTTGTCATGTTTCGGCCACCCACCTATAGACGCATACATTCCGTGTTTTTACGCACAATTCAATGTGTCGTTGAGTTTTTACTTTTCTGAATTTTTTTTCGTAATTCCTCTATTGTTTGCGTTGCATATTTATGGCCGATTGATTCTTTTATTTAGCGTAAATCGCCTCTTCTTCTTCGCAATAAAATCAATCCTTATTGGCTCATCCAAACGTTCGAATGCTCGAGCAACTTACCATTCCTCTCATTTGTTTCTTTGATTCGTAATCTTTTATTAGTGCTCTCTTTGACCTTCATCAGTTGATAAATCTACGAGAGACAATCACATGAAATGATGGCCTTTTTACTCACGGTTAATGTTTCTTTCTTTTTCTTTTGATATTGCGAAGTATATTCATGTGTTCTTCATTCTGTGTCCATTCACAAGTTGTCATAAACATAAGTATGTGTACCTGAAGTATGTTTTTTTTCAATTTTTGAATCCATAAATATCGATATTTGATTTTGTTGCATTCAGCGACAAATAGTTTAACGCAAACTGCTGAAAGAATATCGATGAATGTGTTTTGAACGAACCATGTATATTCATTAAATTACACAATATTCCGTCACATGCACATGGTTTATTGCTGTGCGCATGCGTCAATCTCCCTATTGTTATTAACCGAAGGAGAAGAGGGTTTTCTGACTCTTTTTTGTTTGTTTGCTTCGTTCGTTAAATGCTTCATACCATAAGCAGTCATGCAAAACGTTGTAAAAGCATTCAGTGTGCTTTACAATTTCCAAAAATTTACCACGCAAGTTTATTTATAGTCGCTCATTCAACGTCTCTTCCTTATTTCATAGATAATTTGATAATCGAATGCGAATTGAAGGTAACAGTTTTCATTTGTCTATTAACCGCTTCAGTGATATTGCTATCTGTCTACCTATATTTTGATTTGTATTATCACTGTCCTAATCGAATAATCATATACGGTTGCATATTATCAGTTGTATTTTCTGATCACGAGTAACCTTTAATTATTCTCATCAGTTTTCTGCTGTTCAAAAATATTTAAAATGCATAATCAGATATTCAAAAATGCATGAATTACCTTCAAAACGCATAATTGATTACCCGATAGACTCATCTTCAATATGCAATCTCTTTGTGCTTTCAGGAATATTGACGTTCCGGAAGGTCCGCCTCCAGTGAAAAGGCCGCGGAATAAAGTTGAAACATTATTGAAAACGCCCGCAAATGCACCAAATGCCACAACGGGTCTGATTTTTTTTTTCATCATCCACACAAAACGTCTTTCATTCAGTTATTTTTCTCTTCTGTTGAAATTTGAGAACATGCTGGTGAAGCCTCTTCTTAGTTAGCATTCTATATTCTTCAAAAACTTTTTCCTTCCCTCTAAAATTTTCAAGTTATGTCGAATTGAAAGTTCTTAAATATTTTATTCACAGCATTCTTGTGCTCAGCTGCATTTCGTTCACCAAATTCTCGTCTTACTGTTGTTCAGTGAATGGCTGATGGAAAATTCGTTGATAAAATTTAGTTGTTATTGATTAGCAGCTGCATGATGAGATGAGTTTTGATTGTTGCTAGGTGTATGCATCTATTTGTTCAGCTCTTAGGATTGCCATTCTTATGCGGTGAACGCTTTACGATTGTTTCTGTGAATTCAATCCATTTTTGGCTAGCAAAAACTTTGTGTACTTGTTTTTAGAGAGGATGAAATACGGTCATATGAAATAAGTACATACATTTATATATACATAAATATATAGATATCAATCAATCTTCTTTCTGTCTCTTCAGCCAATCACAGTTCGTTGACTACTTGAGGAGCGTTTCGAACGTTAAGCATGAAGTAATTTGTGTTGGATGCGTGAAATTCGTAAATTTGAGTGACACTTTTGATTGAAAACGTTATTCGAACGAATATGATGCAATTTGATTGCTTAAATAGAACTTGATATTGAATTTTAATAGATGCATGTCTTCCAACAGGATATCTTTTACTCTTTTAAAATCATTTCCCGTCCTTTCTCATCTTATTTATAAATTAATCTCATACAACAGTCGTGCTTATTGCAACCAATTCACTCGCTAGTGATATATGCACGCTTCTAATTACTTGCATAACATGAAATCTTTATTTATAATTTCCATCAAAAAGTGCCAATGTTGATTGAGTAATAATCGGATTAATAATCGTCATACACTCCTTCTTTCAAAATGAGGAGCATCATGTTGTGTTGAAAAATTTCGTTGTTTGAATGAATTACACATTCCATTTCAAAATATCCTCCTTATTAATTGATTTGTGATGCGTTAGTCTCGGTTTGGTACACTTGTGATGTGCATTATTCATAGTCATAGGTCATTAGGAAATGCCGCTTAGAATGAATGCATTGTAATGGCATGAGAAAATTTCGTTGATTTTAGAACATTGCTGACCATTCACAAGTATTTTTGCTGATAGACGTGCTCGCATTCTAAATCAGCTAGGCACATGAGCAAAATGAAACTGTTTTTTCCGAAATATCGACAAATCGCCGCTTTCTCAGCTGACATTTATTGCTTGCTTCTCATTCAAGCTGGTCAAGTCATAAAGACCAACTATCATTCTTCACTCATTTAATAGATCTAATAAAGGTAATTGATAAGTAATTCGTAATTTAGCGAAGAGAACTAATCATTTTAGAGAAAAAATTTCTGTTCCTAGCATAGCAGTATTCTCGAACGATGACTATCAATAACGAGTTAACTTTCACCTGATTATGTCGTTATATTCAAAGTTTTAGGTGCTCTTGGAGTGGTATCGAAAGACGTGAATTGGATGCTTGATGAATCGAAGTTTTTTGCTGGTGGTGGATTTCATTTAGCACAACTACTGCTGGCTCAACTTCAAGCACAGCGAGATGCTTCATTGTTATCGTAATTATTGCGGCAGCTTGTTCTTGTTCCTGATCGTATATGTTTATGTCATGGTTGTATAACTTACGTTGTTCATACTCACTGAGAATTGCTATTTCTTTTGATCAATATCACATCGTCACTTCATTTCATTCCTTTGCCATTTAATCTTCATCATTATTGTTGACGTTATTATCGAAAATTATTAGCAAAATAATCGAATTTGGTTCGAAAAAGATGAAATCTCAGATCAGTTCATCAATTAGTTTTAAATCGAGATATGTATTACTGCTTATCTTTCATACATAATCAATTTTTCTTTCCATTACTCCTTACTATCGAGAGTGATTTTATTGCGTGAGTGGTTTTTGTCTTAATGGCAATTTTAATAATTTCAACCACTCTAAACAGAGTTTTTGCATGGTTTAAATCAATTGTAACTGAATCACTTTAAGTCGGGTTGATTTCAGCAACGAATCTTGTTCGTTTAACCTCATCTACCAAGTTCTTAATGAACAATATGTTCATCGCATTTACGTGGTGCATCCTTAACGTTTGCCCGTTCTATTTTATTGATTTTTCAGTCAGCATCCCATAGAACACACTAATTTTTGCAATTCCTCTGATCAATTCAGAACATTAGTCGCATTCTTGTTAGCCTAATGTGTAGTATCCAGAGATATGAAAAATAAAAGTATTGCTTGCTGCAAATTGCATTTCACGGAATAATCAATCTCATCACCAGGAATTCATATCTTAATAGTTCAGGCAGCAAATTCTTTTGATGTTTCACACGAATTATGATGAAGGTTCTCGAAATGTTTCATCCAATGATCGAAATCTGTAAATACTATGATTTTTATGGCTGAATCACTGAAAGCATCTCATTCATCATCTACGTCAAATTTCATTTTGCAATATTGGTTTCGTTCATGTCTGTTGGTTGTTTCATACTCATTTCTCACTTCCAATAAACATTCCTTAATTACTTTCAGTAGTATATTTGTATTGAACAGAAGGGGTTCTGGGTGTTTTGAAACAGTTGAAACGTAAATTCGCTGCTATATACTCATTGTTTTCATAGAGTGGCTATTATAATATTGCTCATAGTAATATTGAAAACTGATTTGTTATCATCATCATTATCATCGATAAATATTGCCGGGTGGTAAATAGGTGCTTTATATTAGATAGATGATGTGAACGATACGTTCTGTGTAGACACACAAAACAAATGATGGCTTTTAGAAATCTGCTGCATTTATGAGTTTTTGTTCATTTCTGATCGCACATTCTTCAAACGATCACACTGTCACAATTAGATTTATTCTAGCGAAATAAAAAATGGAGGAAAGTATATTCAAGACTTTCAATAAAGAATGACTTGTGTTCAGATTGCTTGCAAGTCGATGAACACTTCTTCTATTTTCATAAACGTAGAGTTGCATTTTTAAACGATATTCAATCGTCTCGGATTTATTGAAATTCTCATTTTGTTGCATTCATAAAATTCCGTTTACAATGATTTCATCTCACTTCCCCTCGACCTACTGACTCTCTTTCATGTTCCGCTGCCAATTGTTGTCATCAACTAGTCTTGCTTTAAAGTGAGATGTTATTAGATGACGATGACGCTACTTACCGTAACTGGTGACTGATGTGAGTAAGAAGTAGCTGATTCGCTAACACGAATCCAAGTGGTGCAATAATCGAGTATACTTTACTCATAAATTGCATTCAAGCAGCCAATCATAACGCAGCGCCACTCAAACTTTGCATTACTACATATTCACCACTACTATCACTTCACATTTTCCATTCAGCAGTTCAATGACCCACAAAAATCAAACTCCAATAGAATACTAGTGAACTATTAAGCCACAAAAAATTGATTGTTAACAAATCCTTTGTTTGTTGTTGTCTAATCATAATGATATCGTATCGCTTTCAAACGTTTCTGAAGTTCAAAATAACTGCTCATATTGAATAAACCTAGTGTGCTTCGTTCATTAACAGCTTAACATTTTTTTTTTTGGTTGAGAAAGAGACATTCGATTGTAATGTCTTCATTTCAATCTCATTATTTGCATTGTAAAACAATCGTGTTTTGTTTTGAATATTGTTGCATTTTAGGTAAGCCGGCCTTGCGTTTTTTGAATGTAAAGAATGAAACTTGTTCAATAAATTATATCATTTGCTTTGTTGTATTTCATCTGATATAGCGTCACTCATGCATTCAGTACGACGCATTTTCAAATATAAATCTTCTACTTCAGCGTTCAGGACGTATTTTGAGCCACAGCCTTTGTATAGACATCTCGTCTTATTCATCTCATGGTAATTCATCGAAATCGACCGAGAAATACTGCCATAATAAAATGTAATGAGCGTTTAAGCATTGTCGAAAAACAGTTAGTCTCTCTCCGAAAAAAACCAACCGGCGACCTGATACAACTGTTTGATTGTTCAGATGTTGTAGGCAGTGAAAATGTTTGCCGATGATATTTCAGTGCCATATCAATATCAAAATGAAATAATCATAAAATATGAATTGAGTGGAAGTATAATTGATAAACAATGTACGAGTGATATCGTTTCTGATTAGTAGTTATATTGTATTGAATAGAAGAAGCTTATTTGGTTATATGATTGCCAAATGAAATTAATATGACTTGGAAGAAGAACGAACAACTCTAAAGGAGTATGAATAATCTTATTCATCATTCTCATCTTATTGGGTCGCATAAGGTGCTAATATTGTGAACATAAAACTTAATTAGTAAGCAGCAACGTATTGTGTTGTTGACAATATGAATGTTGTTTGCATCCACTAAGCATAAACATACACGTATAGAACACATAGATAGATTTACAAATGTGCGTCAATCGAATGTTAGATAAAAGCATGATGAGCACATACAGAATGCAACACAGCCATCCTTCATCCATTGACAATAAAGCATTTGCAAGATATAGGAGCACTCTTTCAACGTATCTATTGAATTAGACGTAAGCGGTAACAGATGTTACCATATTGGAAGTTACTCGCTTGCTGACTACGATTGCGAGTAGTTTTAATACTAGAACAACAGCAGTTAGATATATAATATTATGGACGGATTATTGCATTGTGACATTAACAAGAACACAAGGTGATGCATGTATATATATATATATATATATATATATATAT
>JAPYMA010000478.1:0-22725 GCA_035041965.1 Anisakis pegreffii
ACAACAGCATGAAACACAACAGTTCAACAGCGAAAACATCATCAAAACAGCGCCCAAAATGCTCATAATTTCTCGTTTCCTTTGATAAACATCAACATATTGAATAATCCATCGGAACTTCTCGACCGCTTCGCTCGCATGATATCCTTTCCTAGCGAAAACATGCGCTCCACTGGGGCCCCAGAAGGCATGCCTGTGTTATATCTGAAATTTTTAACTACTTGAAGTCATGCTAGAGGTATTAATATCTGAAGTAGAAACAATAGGTGATGAACAAGTATGGAAAACATTATAAAGTAGCTAAAACAAGTATGACCAACAATATGTGGACCTGATAAACAGTTTAACGAAGCACGTGTCATTCATAAAAGTTGCATCCCCCAGACTATTTTCAAGTTCTCCATCTAACCATTCTTCAACGATCTTTTTTGCTCTCTTTTTCAAGGACTTTTCGTGCGATTTGTCGACAGGCGTTGATATAACGCCGAAGAAGTCATGATTGCTTGTTGTTGTAACAGATTCTGTACTGTAAACAAACTGATAGCGGAAGATAGCGGAATATAGCGGAAGTTGCTCGCTATCGAACAGCGATAGCGCCGTTCCCGCTATCGCTATTCCGCTATTCACTCGAACTTCCGATATCGCTATTCCGCTATTCGCTATTAGCGGACTAGCGGAATAGCGCGCTATTGCCCAACACTGCTTTTCGAAATATCGATGTGAGAAAGCATTTTGAAAATTCATTGATGCGAAATACTGTTA
The DNA here is from genome assembly GCA_035041965.1 of Anisakis pegreffii. NCBI lineage: Eukaryota > Metazoa > Nematoda > Chromadorea > Rhabditida > Anisakidae > Anisakis > Anisakis pegreffii. The sequence continues at coordinate 763 of JAPYMA010000478.1, forward strand.
GCGATTCAGCAAAATGTAACTGAGATAAGTAGTCATGAATGGAGGAACATCTGATGGGAAGATTGCATAAGTAACTTAAGCATAGTGAGACAATTTTCGAGGTGAATAGCTTCTTTCGAGGAACCGACGATATGCCAAAAAAACAAGAGTTCTCGAGTAAGGTGATAGATTCTCTCGAAAGAAGACGGAGTTTGTGAAAGACATTTAGTCATTTAGCATAGGATAGGAATGGCAAAGCGAGTAGAGTATTTATGGTATGACGTGTGATGCATGTTAGCGTAAATCCTACGATGAGGTCAGCAAGCTAAAGTAAACATCACTGTTTGAAAATTAGTAATATGCACAGAAAAGGTTGCTGTCTCTGACTTATGTTCAATTTTTTCTTCCTCGGAGAGCATGTAACTTTGAGAAAACGTTCTGCATCTCCCGCCGGCAGCCATGAGTCAGGCTTCGTATCGAAGTCTTCAACAGTATTCCATCAGCGCTTCTGAATGACATGCATGCTCCTCTTCCATTCTATCAACTTAAAAGTGGGTGAGAGATTTCGCGCAAGGACGGTGGTAACTGTAATGGTAAATTGCTCGAGCTGAACATCATTTCATTCACTTCTCTAGTAGGAGCCTTAGGAACCTCAGGTCACTCCACCCAACAGTCAGTAGAAGTACCATCGATAACGGTTAATTACTTAATTATGTCCGGTGCTCAGTCATCACTCATTTGTAGGTCCACGTTCTCCACTAATTTACAAACTACGTTTACTTTCATAACCCCACAACCGTCATACTGGTTTTTACCGCTAGCTCCAGAACAAACGATGTTGATTAGAGTTGGTAGGAATACTTCTAATAACCCCCTCAACATCCAGAACCAAAGATTAGATCCTTACAAGTTCGAGAAATACGTTGCTAAAATGCGGAGAGAGCTGTAGCGCAATGTCTTCATGCATGCCATGTCTTCATACATGCCATAATGCATGTTCTGTGTGTGTTATAGACTACACCCCTTCCTCCTTGACCTAAACTGCAGGATTATCTAGAATGCCATTATGATGGTGTTTTTTTCACACGTGACGAAAAATACTGATGTCTAAATAACAAGAATTGTAATGATAATATTTATTCGCACTGTTGATGAATATAACCAATTTTCGTACAAATATTAACGTAGTGGACAATATACTGCCTCATTTTCTGTTGAGGAAAAGAAAGAGGACGAAAAAAACGAAAGATACAATTAAAAATTTTACAAAATTCTTTAAAACAAGATTGAAACGGATTAATCATGCATGTAAAAAAGAAATAAATAACGAATAGGAATTATACGCTTCTTTCTTACAATTAGTTTGATATAGCGTGTTGTTACATTCACTGATCATAAGAATAGCCTAATAACTGATCGGTTTATGAAAAGTGAACATCTTATAGACGGATAGGAGTTTGATGAGTAGATCGGCGGTTGTTTTACGGACACATATATCTGTTGAACCATTCAGAAGAATGACTAAATTCGAATAAAATATTGGTGAGAGACGTCGAAATATTCCTTCGTTTTCGTTTAACAGCAAATTGACCATAGTCAACGACATTTCAGTCCATGCCACGCAACGAACATCACCATCCTTAACAAATATCCAGTTATTGATTATTTTCAATCTGCCAGTCATATTTCTACACAAACTGTTGCTGAATATCAAGCCAATTTTTATAATTTACTGACATTATGGATACTAACGTGAAATGAAATTGAAAGCTTTCAACTAACGTTAAGATGAAAACTAAATTGAGAATCGTGTTCTTGTTTTGATTCTCCTTCGAATGGATTTACTCTTCGATGTGTACTCAATGAACTTGCCTTTTTCGCTTTCTTATAATCTGAAATTTGTTGCTCAACAAACAATCAAATAGTTCACTCTTCCATTGACAACGTTACTTCGTATTTTGCGTGGGTCCTTGAGTAAAGCCGTCAATGCTCGTCTGGAGCCTGAGCTAAGTCCAAGTAAGTTTCAACACGTAGAGTCTACGGTGACACCTAGGTAAACTGCAGCCAAGTTAAGTTCAAGTGTAATCAATCATCAGTAAATGATTGAACTTGAGCTTGTAGAAACCTCAGCTTTTGGAAGTGGCGTTTTCCACGGGAGCGGTTTCATTCCAGCGGGTTTTCGTGATGGTCACTCATTAAGAAATTCATATTAATATTACGAATTGTCTATCATTACTGCGGTAATATTTGTAAGAGTTGATATGCAAGATGGTCATTTGACGAGTATGCTGGTGAGCGACGTGGAAAAAAAATAGACAAAAACTAATTATGAAGTTAAGCAATAAATTTGTCCTTAATGTGACGTGCAAATGACTCAAACTAAGGTGTGACAATGAAAAAAATCATTATACTGACTTGAAATCAGTGCATCCGCTTCATCGGAACAGATTACTTTGTATAATTTCTCATCGTTCAGCGTTTCCTCATGGGTATCGTCAAGTATGAGCGAAAATTGCTGAAATCATTTCAGTTCAACAGAATGCAAACTTTATATCAGCACAGTTCATAATAACTACAACAACAAAATTCTGAGCTTTTTTTTCCAGACCCATATTCTAGAAGTTTTCATTTATCGATTGCTTGTTTTGTTCTCAATGAGTTAGATTTTCGAACTCGTAACGTTGTTTTCTTCGAATTCATTTTCCACTGTGACGAAAACAAGTTAATAATCAACGTGAGCTCGAGCTGGAAAATGACTGCAATAATGTTGAAGTGGAAAAATACTTTCGAACTTCACGGTTGAATGCATACCTGAACCACATGTGATCTCGTTAGATGACTGATCTTCTCGAACGCCAATGATTTCTCAACTGTGCAAAGGTATGTACACACTTTCGCATGACAACTGTGCAATTGCCAAACCATAAAATCATCCTCTTGACATCTGCCATTGCTCAGTAAATCATCGATACGTTTCCTCAAACACAAATTCGTTAAGGACGCTCTCGACAAATCAACCATTAACGTTAACAAATACAATACTTTTATCGCGAGTATTAAAGAAGTTGAGTCAGCAAACATACTCATCCAAAGAAGCGGAAGTACGCACTAATTCGTACATTGTCAACGATCGCAATGTCCACGCAAGCACACATTGCTTGTATAGATTTGGAGCCGACGAAAAGTTGAAGATACTCTGAATGAGTGATTTCAGGCCTGGACGAGAGTCGAAATGGCGTGAGACTTGTAGTGACGCATCAAGACAGTGAAATAGTGTCGTTACGTGCTCTTCACATAATTTGTCGAGATATTCTGAAAATAGTGAGATCGTTCACTTTTTCATCACTTCCCAGAGCCGTACAGAATTGCGTTTAATTCCGCGACGATCCAAAATCTTCGTTGAATTTCAGTGTTGTAATCAGAGAAATTTGAGGAGGACTCAACATCGACAATAATAGAAATGCAGATCATTCAGCAAATGAACGATTACTAAGTAATGATTTGGCTTCTAACTGTGGCAATTATCTGTATATGCACGATACTGAATAACGGATAAAAGATTTCTTGCTGACTTTAGAAAACGAGATATGCCATGTGAAAGGCATTGAAAATCAATAAACCGTAGTCATGTTGAGCGGAAAATATTTTTGATAACTAATCATATTCACTTTAAAAATTACTAAAAATAAGAAATCAAGTTGATTTTATTGTAAGGGATAGAAGCAAGCATACTGTTGTTATCTTCCGATGAATTGTTGATTTTATTGAGAATCGTTTCAGCTGAGCCAGTAACTGGTAAATGGACATTTTGCAAGAGTAAACAGCCAATTAATTGAAGAATCAGTTGATGACTCAGCAATGAAACAACTAACTGTTGGATTGGGAGCCTGAAATTTGCGTTAAGTATCAAGAGAACGAATGTAACAAATTCTGTTGAGACTGATATTTCGATAGATTGAATCATAACCGGTGTAATTCGAAAATACACCACAAGCGAACAACAAAAGTAAAAAAGTCTTTAGTGGATTTCTGTCGAATTGCCGAACTTCTTATGGTTGAAGTGAACGTCTTATGTTCTAGCTGCGAAGAAATTATTGAAGTGCCTAAAGATTGAATTGTTTGAAAAGGATTATGAGCAGCACCTGATATCATCACCATCATCCTCTGAGAGCAAGAGGTCTTTATTAAAAGTTTGGGTGTATTCGTTCTTTTGTTTATCAGTAGTCGACTCTTGCAATATTTGATTATCGAGCAGAAATACCTGAAACGGTTGGAAAGTACTTGCATTATTAAGTTCACGTTACTGATCCACACACTTTCCGCTAGACTTATCAAAAGTGAATGCAATCAAACAGCTACTAATAAATACAAGTTTATGCACTTATTTGATAATTCACTTATTGTCAGTAGACCTGTCGTGCAAGAAGTGATATTTGATGAGATGCTGACGATGAGCTTTCAGAGACGATTACACGAACTCGACCGACATCTCCATTCGTATCTTTTGAATCCACCAAATAATAACGCATCAATAAACGAATGTAAGATAGAGTCAGTCCACTGAAAATTCAACCATATCTACGTTCTCCTGACTCATAACTGTGATTCTTATTAAAATCATCTGCAAAGATTCTAATCAACTATATTCTTTGACCTCGGAACAAATTTACACAGTGATCGGGTATTAATAATCATTTGTAAGCGCATGCTCTCATCAAATATCCTTTAGACAATGTCGATGGAAATCAAACGACAGAAACAGTGATATTACCAGAACAATTCGTTGTAATAATAGAGTGGCACAACTGATATGAATTGCGATAAGAATAACGGTGATGCTAATAATAATGATAATAATAATAATAATAATAATAATAATAATAATAATGAACAGACACAGTGTTCCATAAAGATCGAACTACAATAGTCCATCTGGACTGAGTGAATGAATTGGCAGTTGCTTTGATAAGATGCCTAATACAAGCACATCCAAGTCGAGCAACTCGTTCAGAGCAACGCGCTGAACATTCACTTAAGACTGCCAATGAGTCCATTAGAACACGATCAATCGAAGGATTATCTGTAGATTGATTAAGATCTATATGACGACCTGACAAATAAGCAACTATTTTCGAGTGATACTATTAAAAAAGTGGACTGGTATTAAAACATATGAATTTCGTCATTTCATTTCACTTATCACAGACACTGAATGACAGAAAGCGTTCTATTAATAGAGTAGCACTACAAAGGATTACCAGATTTACCTTGTGAGGTATTCATGTAAGTAACAGTAACTTCGGTGAATAGTCCAATTGCTTGTTTCAAATTCACTTCACTATCAGAAGTTTCGCGTCGAATCCATTGTTGCAAAACTGGGAATATCAGCGAAGAAAGTGTGTATGAGCCATAGTCCATTCCTGTATCGAAACTTCAAATTTGACCACTGTTCCATTGGAATGAATCGAGCTTATAAAAACGATTGCAAAATAGAATGAATACCGAATTTTGAATTGATGAGATTTGAAATGATATCTGCGATAGTGGCAAGCAACTTGGATTGTAATGAGGCCGGACAAGTGATTGCGACAGCAGTTAAACCCTCAACTAATGACAGATGCAGCTCAATACAGCTTTTCACCACAGCACCAGACGAGGTCCATGGAAACGAATCGAGTGTTGCTAAACTGTTTGAGTAATATCATGCGATTAATGTGCTCACAAAATTCCACATTCAATAATTTGAACAACCCAAAGGCACCCAGCAAATGCTTTGGCTGACCTTCTAGAATCTAGATGCCAACTCACAAGTAACTGTTATTGAATTTTATGGATAATATTTGAAGAGTATTATAGGTAAAGCAGTTGAATTCTTGTATTAACAGTAAGAATAAATTCAACGTTACGTTGTATAATGCGATCAAGATCGACTGGAAGTGGTGAATGATAGGTGCTATCGAAAAATGGATCATCAAGTAGAACGCTCGACAGCGGTTCCACTATATAAGACGGTTCAACTGATGCGTCGATACTTTCACAGACCCGTTCTCTCAACACAAGTCTGAATTCAAAACACATTCGAACTAATTCTAAATTTCAGCAACAAATGATTGCGTCTATCGTAATTTGCAATAACGAATAACGAGGAAAATGAATTTTCCAGTAGAAATATCTTATCATATTGCTGATTGTTTTCGGCTGATGTTATTAGTCACATGACGGCTAGTAATCTTCAAACGCTCATTGCGCTCAACTGACCTATGGAGAAGATGAGGAACAGCGCTATCGGCTTTGATGGCCAGTTCATGCACCATATTTTCAACTTTCAAGAGGCACTTTAAAGCTGTCGAAGCCACTTCAAAATCTTGACAATTTTCGCCAAAGTTCGATTCTGGAAGTTGAGCGAGAAATTTTGGTTTGATTTCAAGAGGAGTGCAGAAACTTTTCTTGTCGAAGCTGAACTGAATATATTTCAGCGAACAAAAGACAATCTGATTTATGTGCCTGATTGTGACGAATGAATTATGAAATGAAAAGTGATGAAAGAGAACTGGTGTTTACCGCTGGCTTGAAGGTAATGTAACACGCAAGTGATGTAATCGAGTAGAGTTGCAATAAGGATATTCGCATTTCGAATATTGAGGTAGGTCGAGAAAACATCAAGGACAGTGGCTTGAACCGAAGAAATGCCGTCATTGATCGCATCACTTTCTGCAGCAACTTATATCGCTCACTACAGATACTTCTCTTCAGCGTGATTATAATGTGGTTTGCGGAAGGTTCATCCCCACGCATTTCGCCCTCTGACGATTTGCACTATTATTTTGAACGGCTAAACATCTGCGCAAACGAAATATGAAGGTAAGGATGAATTGTGTGCGGAGAGAAAATATTAGAGGTGGACTACGGAAAGCGAATCTCTCTATGAATTTCGTCACTTTGACGTTACGCCCTCAATCGAACATGGCTCACTAGTTGTGAAGAACAAATGAATTACACCGTCGAACGAGCTTCATCTTTTCTTAGGCAGCTAAACAATATGTTACCATCAGATATACTGAGTAATAATCCGCAATCAGAACTTCTCTATCGCTTACCAAATTTTCGCGAAAACCACTTAAAGTCATCACAATAACAATCAAATATCAATTGAATGCGAATGCACTGAATTCATAATGATTTCACATCAAAACAATTGATGATAAAGAAAAAATGAATCACTATTTTGTATTCTACGAGAAAAAAGTACTTCAAAGAATGAACTTTTCATATAATTTTCACAGTTGGATAATGTTATTGCCGGCGCTAACCGTTGAGTGGAGATGTGCGAAGCGCACGTAAAGCACCGAAAAGAGGACGCCATCCGGAGCCGATCTCATCCGAACGAGCATGCACAAACGAGGCGAGTAGTGACACAATTTGATCTTGAGATTCTTCAGAACACATATCACCACACAGAATATCCTGTTATCATAGGCTATTTCACTCAAAATATGCAACGATCTAGTCAACGATCAATTAATCGTGAATATAATAAATCAGCATTCAAATGCCTCCTCAAAATATGCACTTCAGCAACTTTACATAAATGAAACAACCTGAAATGGATGGAAGAGCATTTGGTTGAAGCAGAAACCATTCGATTCTGATATTAAAAGACCCGAAACGCAATCATTCAAACATCCAATTGATGCTCTCGTCAATTGTTCATCTTCACGAGTACAAGCACACTGAAGCAAAGAAAAAACGCTTAAGAGTGGTTTACAGTTGGAATCTTCCATCGTTAATATCCAAATGAACGGAGTTAAGAGCATGACGAAACGACATAAAAGACACACCTGTATAAAATGTGAAGTAATTATTGGCCAAACTTTCATCAAATGTATTAACGGCCGTGGTGATAATCGCAGCATAATGAACGCAATTCGGTGCATTATGCTAGCCGGTTCGGTTAGTGCGACGCTCTTTTGGGTGGAATACTGTAATCGATTCTCACTTGCGGTCACTAAGCTTTTCATTAGCTCACATAACGACTGCAAATTCAACTTCTTGCCGACACTCTCATACAAACTGAAATTATTGAATATTTAAGGATTGAGTCATTTCATAAATGGAAAAATGTGACTATTGAATTGTGTAATTCGTTCGAATGGAGTTCCAAGAAATTCATTTAGAAAAATGTCTGACCTATCAGTTTTAGCGATAAGAACACACAGAATCCGTGCTGCTATATGACTATCCAAGATATCGTCAGCACTACCATTTAGAATATCCTCAATACTTTGTTCGGTATACTGTTGTTCATCAGTTAGAACTTTCTTTGTATCCTTCTTCTTCCATAACGACCATCTATTGTTTTGCTCTTGTGCCGTTGTTCCGAACAAAAATTTCTCGACTTCCCAAATATATTCGGTACATCTAAACGAATTCATTCACAACAACTCGAGGTGATTTTGCAAGTGTCGATGATGTTAAACATAAAACAGAATCCTAACAACCTGATCACATGTTTCCAGCATTCGGGTGCATGAAGTGCACATTCAAGTGCAGTATCAAGTATGATTTGCATTGAGAACGCATCCACTCGACGCAACGGCCATTTGGTGAGGCGATCGCTTGACGAGTTATTGATCTTCTCTCGTGAGCTCATCTCACGTAATTCCTCAACTGGACAAGACATTTCAACCAGCTGTTCGAATATCCAACTACTTCGATTGCCAATGCCTAAATAATGTTGCAATTAAACGTTAAACTCATTCATTTTAAAATATATATAAACTTTGTATAATAATTCTATCGATATCATTCAAGTGTCGGTCAACTAATTCCAGAATAGCAACGAAACCAGCTATTCGTTAAAGTCAATTTAACAATGATTCGACGGATTTTTTTTTGTTCAAATAAACAAGGAGAAACATCATTTTATATAAAATTAACCTAGTGCAGTGGAGATGTAAGCAAGAGCGTGAACGGCATGAAGTGCATGATTAGTGGCTTCGGAAAGTTTCGGACGTATAATGCCACGTTGCTTATCACGTGAAATAACGAAACGTGATATTGCACCGATGAAGGCGTCCCATGATGCTGTCAAAATCCATCGTGATGAGCGACGAGCTGAACATTTTTAGTTCATATTTCTTTCACATTCTTGAACATGTATGCTAATCATTCCAAATAAAACAAAGCCCCTCTCTTCGCATTCAAGCGGTAATGCTTCTGAATGGCGATTGATCAGAGTTTCACTGAACAAAAAATGACTTTGAACCACCAACCAGCTACACAATGATCGCTCGGTAGAGCGACTAATTTCTGAATACGACGAACATCGCTCATTATGCGCTGATCCCGACCATCAAAATCTAAACTACTGTTTAGATCAGTGAAATTACAATATCCAAAGTAATATAGACGTATTTCCAATGAACTAATAAAAATTCTGGCAAGCTGCATATACTCACAAGGGAAGATCACGAACTGAACCCAGCGTTTCAGGATGAGATATACATCAAATTATAGAACTCCTCGAGCTGATTACGAATATGGAAAAATTTTTGCGAAATACTAAGGAGACGCGAGATATGGCGGGGAAAAGATTTTCGGTGTAGTGAAGTGATGTTCTGACTTTGTTTCTGTCAGCAGCGGCTTGGCGCAGCGGGTAGTGTGCTAGCATCAAGACTGGATGCCTGGTGGTTCTATTCCGCGTGACGGCGAAACTTTTTTTCTTATATATTTCGAACATATTCAAACAACCATGATGTTTTGCTTCACCCCCCCCCCCCCACAACTTCTGTCTTTCTTTGTGGTGACATTTTTACATATTTGAAAAATTTGACAGCTCTTTTGATTGTTTGTATCTGATCATAATGAGTATGTCTATTCACAACAGAATGATCAATGTACAGATAAAATTTGCATAAGAACATTTCACAAGTGACAATTCATCACAGTTGTGGATATCACAGTCGCATATGGCTACATTCAAGAACACCTTTAAGAATTCCAAACGCCTATTGAAGTGTGCTTCCCGTAGCACATCGTCCAAGTATGTGATATTAACAACCGTGATCATTTATCTTCTAATGTTCTTATTCTATTGTAAAATGTTCTTATTCTAAATTTTATCTATGCTTCAATCACTTTGTTGTAGAGAGACATGCACATTACGATGATATGTAACAAAAAACAAAAAATCACAAAATTAAAAAAAACAGAAATCACAAAATTTAAAAAAAAACAAAAAATAAAAGAAGAATATCCCCACAACTTGAAACAGCTGTGGGGGTGAAGCAAAACATCATGGTTGTTTGAATATGTTCGAAATATATAAGAAAAAAACTTTCGCCGTCACGCGGAATAGAACCACCAGGCATTCAGGCTTTATGCTAGCGCACTACCCGCTGCGCCAAGCCGCTGCTGACAGTAACAAAGTCAGAACATCACTTCACTACACCGAAAATCTTTTCCCCGCCATATCTCGCGTCCCCTTAGTATTTCGCAAAAATTTTTTACATATTCGTAATCAGCTCGAGGAGTTCTACAATTTGATGTATATCTCATCCTGAAACGCTGGGTTCAGTTCGTGACCTTCCCTTGTCAGCATATTATTGTTAGTGTGTTTATTAATAATGAAAACAACTGCTGCACCACTGCATTTACAAAGAGGTTGCGGAGAAGGGAGAACCTATTTTAAGTTATAACGATGGTCTCATGAAGGTCCTATTGAAATTCAGAATCACCAGTAATACAAAAGAACATATCTTTAACGAAAACCTTGAATAGCATCAATCAGTGGTGAGCTATTTGGCTGATTTGTGTATGTTGCAAAAATATCACGATTCATCAACTGCGAATAAACGGCACATAACCAACGATCGCTTGCATACACAATGCAACCACTTCGTAAGATTTCGTTAACGAACCACCGCTGAAAACGTATGCATTTTGTGGTTTCATAATGAAAAATCATTAGTTTTGCATACACGAAACAAAAACACGTTCAGTAGTTATCACAAACCTTGTCCGTGTCTGGATGCGTATGCAGTCGCATAGAAACAGCTAATGATGCGTAAATGCACAGGTAAATGGCATCCGAATTCAGAAATTGTGACTGTGTTCGACCACGTGATTCAAATGCAATCTTTTGCGCATCGTTGAACTCTAAAAATGCAATAACATAACATTCCTTTTCCTCTAATCGTGCGTAAATTTCAGTTCATTTTCAATGCATGTAATCTGATACTGTTAGTTTGATTGCGACCACTTTTTGCCTCTGAAGCCATACTTCATAAACAGTGTCCTTATTTCATACGTATCAATTCGACGATTGATGAAAACAATTCATAACCGAGTGAACATTCACTATTAGCAAAATACAAAAGAAAAATATAGCAATGGAAACGTCACTAAATAGCAGAGTTTACCTGAGAAAAAAGTGGAAGCAAATGCTTGGATTGCTTCATCAACTTCTATTGTACTCTTCAACTGCATCCAACTCGGTAATCGTGCTTCTAGCTCATTTACGAAGCATTTCGCGGTTTCGTTCTCTTCCTTACGAACAAGAAACATGGTGAATAATCGCATTAACACAACAATTCTGATGAGACTCGAAAAATCACAATAATCTGATTGTTTGTCGAAACAATTTTATCGATATTCAACGACATCGGTTTCACACTTGATTTGAATGACCGGAACTTCAACTATGAGCGTTAATTGTGATCTTTGTAAAAGAAACTTCAAAAATGCGTAGGAACATGATGAAAATAGTTGATTAGTTGATTGTCATCTTTGCAATATCTCGTGTCTTATCTCTTCCATTTTAAATATTCGGTTAAGCAGTTGAATTACTGAATAGAAACTCGTGAGTGGAACACAAATTGAGTGGTGTACTCATCACTGATTACAAATCATTATTCTCGCCTGTAATTCAAACGATAAGAGAGTTGCACGGAATTGACTCACCTCATTGCTCGATTCATGCGGCTCAGCACTATCGCTAGCATTGAAATCGTGGTCAGCATTTTGTTCTTGAATTTTTTTCGCTAAGCAATGGAGCCTTGTGGAAATCTCCTGCAAAGACGTGAAAAATTTTCACCATTTGTGTTGAATTCTGACAATCCAGAGGAAAATGGGATGCTTAATTTCAAGGCAAACGTTTATTGCGATCGGTCATTTTGAGTGATAGTGGAAATTTTTGGGGAAATTTGGCGTGAATTTATGCAACAACGATGCAATTCTTAAATGCACAAAAGGGCATCGATCCGTACATCAGAGCTTGTATTGAATGCTTTCAGTTGAAGGCTCTCTTTTAAGGTGCGTTTGTCGTCCTCTTGATGATTATTCTCCGTTCCATTATCAGCATCTGTTGCTTCAATTCGTTTTTCGTCATCGAAACTTCCAATACTCATCATTTCAGTTGCTCTTTTCAGTCCTTCATCTATCTTGTAGGGAAAAGCTACAACAAAAATGCGAAACGCATAAAGAATACATGTGAAATTTAAACATTCAAAAATTTTCTCATCAGTTCCTTCGATTGATGATCATTGTTGATACTTTTATAAGATCTTCGAACATTTATAAGCAATAAAAGAATATCGCTTTGGTCAGTTTTCATCGAATTTGTCAGAAGAATGCAAAATGCAGAAGAAGTATTGAAACTATTACCGGAATAACTGGACAAAAACGAGTGAGTATTTTTTGAATAAGAGTTCAGAAGTAACTCACATGCAACAACAGATGCTTTGGATGACGGCAGAAGCTCACACGTTAGAACAACTAATTGAGGAGGCAATATTTCAGCACCATCAGCAGAGCAAATTCTCGAAAGAGAACTTAACTGAAATCGAACACTCGCAGCAATTTGAATAGACATTCAAAAACCTCATTTAAACAGTCATTCGATAATAACTCACGATCAGATAAATAGGGTAATATTTGATTAACTTACGAATATTTCAATACAACGTAATGATTCAATTGAAATTTCGATACAGTTTGAATGAGTGCATTCAAAGATACAGTCCAGGAAGATCTTCCAAAGAGTGAGTGCCTTTGCGTGAACAGAAATCGATAACAGGTCCACCGTTCGTTCATCGTTTCCAACGACCTGATATCAGAATAAATATCACTGAACTTTAGATCGAATCAGTGTGAAGATCAATTCCGAAACCGATTACATGAAATTTCTGATCATCAAATAATATTGCTTCTTATTGCACCACTTGTTTATGGTTAAATGATAACTGAAATACAACTGTATCGAGGTTTCTGGATGTGATTATTGAATACTTGATGAACATTTAAAGGCTATAGAAGATTGACGAATTACTTTTCTGATGAGACGAAGAGCTTCTGCTCGTTGTTCAACTTTTGGATAGAGTAACGCTTTGTGAAAAACTGCTTCTAGGACGGTGTACATTGTCGGCAAAGGAGCAAGCAAACGTAACAATTGTTCAACAATTCTGAAAGAACACAACCATTCTGCTTTCTTTCTTCATTGATGAAACAGCCAGTATTCATTGATTAATGAGCAGAATTTTTTAACTGAGCATTTTGAAGAGTTCAGAAACAATATTACTTGATATTGTGTAAGATTCATGCAAGCACATCTATGAATGCAATTGCCCATTGTGAAAACAACAAAAAATAAATCATGATTGCTTCTTTGAAAACTGCTGAATTGATGGATGATCCTCATAAATAAACAGAGATAGGCGATCAGCGATGAATAGAGCAACAAACTGATAAAGTGAACGTGCTGCTTCAGGAAATTCGAAAATTGATTTATTGAGTATGACAACTGCACTCTGACCCCGACCCAGTGGCTCATCAGTCTTATCTCGAGTAGATCCTCTCAGTGGCTCGCCGAGTAGCTTCATCATGCACGGACATAGTTCTTGCCTAAGTTGTCAATCAAAGTTTTGTTATCATCTCTATTTTTAACTTGGATACAAGGCATTCACCATTTTTTGGTTATATATTTGGTGCTATGACTAATACCAAAAAAATTAACCGATTTCGAAAAGACTATTCGATGAGTTATTATGTGAAACTGTGAGCGCTATATTCTCAGTGGGTTCAAAAGAGGTACGCCAATTAGATAATATTGAACTTCAGTAAAGCAGTTCACTTGCTTCTAGATGAGCAGTCAGCATTCACTCACCAAATGACATTGATGAATGGTTGATGATTTTGAATCGTATTTGACTGCGAACAAAGAATGCTGTGAATAGCATCAAGAAGAATGACAGTTTCTTCTGCGTGGTGCCCCAATGAGTTCGTCTTTTTAATAGCACTATCCAACACAGACGTTGCATCCATGAAAACAGCTATTTGCTCCTGTTTGCTATCATCATCCTTCAATTTGAACATCATGATGACACTTTGAAATACACATTTCCAAAACTTTTATTTATATTTCTATATTAGCTCAAATAAGGATGATGACATATGAGGCAGATCGCTCGGATGATTATGCAATAAAAGTCTTTTTTTTGTGATTGGATGTAAACAACCACTGAATAAGATGAGCTGCAATCTTAGTTTGTGCCAACCAAATGAACAATGAGCATGAAATTACCGCATCAAGATTCGACAATGCACAAAAAGAGCTGATAATCTGTGAAATAGCAGCTCTTGAGGCAAGACGCACACTTGTTGTTTCAGCCGACTCGTACACTTTCATGCATAACTTAAAACAAGCATATCTTCTTGACTACCCGACATAAAATTCACAGTGCAATGATAAAAACATCCTCAGCTTGTTATCTTTATTGAGTTTTCGAGAGCACATTTGGTGTTTCAATCTAACTGTAAGTAGGTTTCCAATTGAGAGTGTGATCAAATACATGAAGGAAACATTCGTGAGTGTTTTGGTTAAGAGATGAACAATGAACGTATTTGTGATGTAACTTTCTTTGGAGCACATTATTCATACCTCTAAAACTGCATTCACAGCAGCCACAGACGTTCTTCGATCGTCACTGCACATCATTTCAACTAAGATCTGAATTAATTTCCACCGTTAACTATTTAATATATTTCAAGTTTGCATTAGAGAAGTGGTGATATTCGTGTCATTAATCTTACCGTAAATAATCGACACTGGTATTGAGGTTTCCAAGTGTGCAATGCACTCAATGCACTCAGAACTTGTATAGCACAGCTCTCGTTCTCGGTTTCAGTCACATCTTCACGCTCGAATCTTTTATCACGAACCATTGCCTTTCAAATAAGATTTTAATGAAAATATGCTCATTCAGTCAGTTTTTGATCTGAAATCATATCACGATGCATACCACGTTCCGATCAAAATTGCTTATTCAAATGGTATTAGATCGTTCACCGAACCGTTAGAATAATGAATACTGCGATTAAGAATACTGGATTCATGATAAATTTACAATATATGATATGAAAAGATTCTAATAAATCAGTGTGAAACCTGTAAGGCATCAGTGGCGATTTGTGAGATTTTCGGTTGTTTCGTATTGAGCGCGATTTGAACGGCTGCTAAACATTTCGCTCGCAAGATATGTGGTGCACCCGAGTTATCGCTATCGCGCAATGCCATTTCTGAATAAATTTCCGATATCTAACTGACGAATAATTTTAGTTCCCTTCAATGGATTCGTGTTCAGTTTTGTTAATTGCCCACCCTTAATGACAGATTGAATTGTAACAGTTTCTTCTGATGGATCTTATTTGCCCGCACCCATATAATTGACTGGAATTGAATGAAACGAACCTCGGGCACTGTTGGCTGCAGTTGATAATTCAGCATACTTGGGTGCAGCATTCGAAGCAAGATTTAACAGTAGTGCATCCATTAAAATAACTTATATTCAGACGTGATTATTTTTACGTGAATATAATTCAGATCATTCCAAATTAACGCAAATATGACGTATACGTTGGCTGCCAGCAATGCAGCTATTAACGCAAATGCTTACTAGTATCACCAGATGAATTTAAATGAGTAGTCAGTCCGTCTCTGGGTCCATCCATTGCAATCGCTCAATAAAACCGCAACGCAACAACAAGCTGACAACCGCATCGCATTCAATCCTCAATTTAGAAGCTTTCTGTGCCGTAATATTTCGCTCAACTTATCGCCATGTGTATGCATTTGCTTCATACTTCACTCCCGACTACAACGCAAAACACGCTTATTCAACAAACAAACCCTTATCAAGCAGCTTTGTATTAGCACGATCACACTACTACACGGTTTCCATCAATGAATTTGTTGCAGTCAATAACGAATCGCTTGCAATCATCATTAAATCTGTTCCAATCTTTACCAAACTTGTTGCAGCCATTATTAATAAACCTTTTTCAATCAATCATAAATTTGCGTCAATCACTAACCACTAGTTCCAACCCGGAAATGTTATCGTGATCCTTTACTCCCCTCTAACCTTGAGTTTGTAAAGTGTGAGTTGGAGCACAATTAATCAATCCAGTAACATTGTCCAGTTCCCGTGATAAAAATTTGCAAGACGACAGACGACATGTTTTTATTATTATTATAACCATGAAGATAATTACCGTCGAATTTTAGAAGATTTCTATGCAAAACTCATTCTTACGTGCGCTAAACGGCATCACTTATAAAATACTGCGTTTTACTAATGAACAGAAGTTGCGATATTTATACACATAAGTCATTGAAATATACATATCACAAATTACATACACAATCTCGAAATTGTTAACAACTATAGCAATGACATAATTTGGATAGGACGAATTACACTTCTCAGGCACATAACAAAGTGAGATGGAATTGTTTCATGTACAATAAAAATCAAACGAATGCACGAAATTTAAATTTTGCTCTAGTAAAATAGAGCAAAATTTAAATTATTTCACATTCCAATATGACTATTTGCAATTCAAATTGATCGCTAGATGATTTGGCAAGAACTGCGTTTTTGTTTTCTTGTAACTCTTTTCTTCTTAATCCATTTTGAACATTTATCATAGTATTCGATGACTATGAATAATTCAGCTATGAAACGATAAAAACCGACAAAAAACTTTCAGTGAGGATCGCAAATCCGAAGTAAGAAAATGAATTGCGTCAGGAAGGTAGAAGCAATGCCATAACAAATACGGGAAGAATAAAAAAAAGATTCACAGCAGATGGACTGTTATGGTGTTTCTTTCATCGACTCTGATAAGTCAGTTCAAAACGGGGAAGGCAGAAAGAAGTGGCATATATCTGAATGGAAATTAGCAAAAGAAATAAGTAAAATCATTCGAATACCACCTTAAAATGACAACAGTGCACAATTATGAGTAATACATGTGTGCAACCGTACAAATGACAGTATGAATTAGCCGAAATTGAATTAGGAAACGGGGAAAAAATTTAAAAACAATTTCAAACAACTGGAAAAGTGACGAAAAACGGAATACTTGATATTATCAACAAAAAGAAACCCGTAAAGACTATCAGTCGACACACAGAAACCGCACAAAAAAAGAATCATAAAAATACAACAAAAAATTCCTGAACGTTGCTTCAGAAACAATTGATTGCATGACTGACTAGCTGACGATTCTTTCACTCACTAAAAAGCACGTATAAAGTGGAAGGCAAAAGTTCGCTTTCAAAACTTAGAAAATATACATATATGTTGGTGATGGGATCCGACCGACAGTCGGTCGGAAAAATCCGAAAATTTTGATCGGAATTCCGACGGTCGGAATTTGGAAAGTCGGTTGGAATTCCGACTATCCGAATGACAAAATGCCACTTCGGTCGGATTCCGATCGACCAACCGAAATTTCGCTCGGGCTGACTATAGCAATGAAGAACTAACAGCGAAACTGTTATAGAATGAAATGATGAAATGATACACAAAATAAGATGCGACTGATCTAACCCTCATTTGCATGGAAAGAAATTTTGTCTCGTCAATAAAACCGACAAAAAGAAGTGATAAAAAAATTGCGAAAACTCCTGCGAGCAACTAGTACATCTAACAGATTGGTTTACGTTTGGTAGGAAGATCAATTCTTTGACAAAGCAGACCAATTAACTAGAATACAGTCATACTGATGGGAATGAAAGCGACGCTTGATGAACGATCGAATCTTGCCGTAAATGAAACGATGCACGAGTTATCAGCCAATGAGTCGATGAGATAAGAAGAAAGCTTCAGTTTGAGATCATCTGTCGCACGTCGTGCATAAAATCAACTATTCTTGGCATTTTGGCATTCGCCGATTCATCAATGAGACGTTGAATCTGCTGATCAGCTAGTTCGTCGCTCAACGTTAGATGGAACCTGAAAAAGTTTCGAACATCACAAATGACCAACTGTTGACAACAGATTAATTTGAACAAATCTTAGATTACATGACCGGTAATGAACAACAATTCTAATGAAAGGTTACGAAGATAGCATGTATGCGACAATGTGATAATGAAATTGAATAAAAAAGGTACTAAATGAATAAAGTACACACTATCAATACCTCTGTTCAATTTTTTGTACAGCTTTATCCTTCTCAATTGCAATATCCGGAATACCCGCATCGAGCATAAGTGAAAAGAGATTAAGGATAAGATTGGCATGTCGCCGTAGAATATTAAATGCCGAAAAGCAAAATGCACGAAAATCTTTCCATTCCTTGCTGAAAACCATCTGATTTAGCTCACAAAATAACTGTAAACATTTATAAACGCATAAAATATTTTCGAGTGAGCAACTCATAATTGCAATCGTTATCCAACGTGACAAATGCGCTGACTTTCGATCAATTCAGTGGCTTCATAGCTACAAACTAATGATAAACAACTGCAGATATTATCTTAACCAAACAAAAAAGGAAATTGCCGACAAAAAAATTCACCACGAAAAAGACTTATAACGATAAGAATTGAGAAAATAATTACATAAAGTATAACAATAATCAAATATGCAATAAGTTCAAAAGAAATGAAATGATATGGACATATGCGGATTCAATAAAGTAAAACAGCAATTGATGAACACAAAAGAGAAACAAGAAGAGAACCTGTGCGATCCACCCATTGCGTTGATCATTTCCGTGGTAAGTTTCATCGGTGGCGGCAGCGGTTTCGGGTCTCTACCGAGAATATAACCGAAATCAACGTGAAACATTCGACCGTTCTCACATAAGAGCAAATTATGTAGGTGACGGTCACCTTTAAAATAATCACCAAATCAATTCAGTTTCCAATCATATAACTCAACAAATTTTACACCTAAAACGATACGCACCCATCCACTACCTTGGAATATTATTCAACTTGATTGCTCGACAAATAATTCAGTGGTTACCTTAAATCCCTGATTTAGGATATCGACGGAAAAGAATAAATTTGGGGTTTTCTGGGATTTGCCTCCAACGGAGCAGACAGAAATATGAAAATTAGGCATCTATAATGTACGTGTAAATGATCAGCAATAACTGCGCACGAAATTCAACATATAAAGAGATGATCCTACATATTAACAAGAGGTGACCTTCAACTCTTGAAAATGATGTAATTATTGGTGCAAAAAGAAAATATAACAAAAACAGGTGAAACTAACCAATTCCCAAAATATAACAGATAATCGAATAACCAGCACAAGATCGAACGTAATTATCGATTACTTCGGGCTCGATTCCGAACGGTCCACCAGTGTACGGTCGGAATGAACGCAGACATTCCTTCAAATGGTTTACAGTGAACATCAACTGGACGTCCAACATAAAACGCAAAACTAACTGGAGGAATGAAAGTTGAGCTGAAAAATCGAAGATCACCTGAATAGAACCCCAATTAGAGATCACATCGCGAAGTGGTGTTGCTTTAACGAACTGTACGAAGCCCTCAGAAACGGATGTGGCTAGCACAGAGTATGGTGTCAACTTCAGATCCAGTCCGTCTGCTCTCAGAATACCGTCCATTAAACGAATCATTTGAATAACAAGTTGATCTTGCCTTAATAAAGAGCATTAGTCGAAAGTCGCTTTCTCGCTTCCAATTCTTTCATTTGAAATGCAATCACATAACCCACAGAACTAATTATTTTCATCAGAAATGAGCATCGTCCATGAGGAACCGCTAACGTTTGCAAACAGTCAACACACTTACGGTTTATGTTCATCAAAATTGCGCATATATGCGAACCGATCAATCAGTGAACGAAAATAAAGCACAAAATCAACATCCAACAAGCATTTCTCAACTATCACAGTTGGCTTCAAACAAAGTTACATTTGTTTTCTAAAAGTTTCTTCTCGAAATTTTTTTGCTGTCAATTGCAAGGCAAAACCAATCATTAATACATGTAAAAACGAATGAAATAGCAGTGCCTTGCTGATGACCTTAATCTCTCCAAATCAATCGGAATTCAAAAAAAACTGACACGACATCATTGTGAAAATATAATACCTCAAATCATCGCCTCGTTTGAAGATGGTAATATAAGTTTGATTGTTCTCAGTTTTGAACGACAATTTCATCGGCATCAGATTGCTGTTGAAAAGAGACGCTGCTTCGGGCACGATGCTATTCACACGCACCGATGGATCGAGCGGCAACGGTAGACCACCCAAATCAAGCAGTTCGTATTCGTCACATAGTGCCTTGCGTAATGCCTTCTCCTTTTGCGCTCGACTTCCGCTCTCTTGCGACACCAATTTTGCCATTGAAACCAATAAATTGATGAAATTCTGAATGCAATGAAATAATTCGATAACACAAAGTCAAAACTCTTCAGTTGGGATACTCGATCTCTAGTGGATCGTACTCTCCAATTGAATACTGGCAATACTGCGGCATAGCCAATGTTTCAAAAGGGAAAATAAATGGAATGAGCGAATAAACAAACTTGCTGACGATCCAAAGAAGCGGCACGACGCCTCGATTCAGCGCATGCTGAACGAAGGGATGCGAGTAGTCGACAGAGAACATTTTCATACATGCGTGACACTCCGACGTCCACTTCTGCCGTCGCCTCCACCTAATATCCAAACAAAAATGCACATTTCTTTAAATAACTAAGGAACTTAAATTGCGAAAATTGGATAGTATACAAATTTGGTCACGATTCATGATAATCATTACCGATCTTATAATAAGAATATTAAGAACAAAAAAATGTTGCTGAAAAGTCAGGTCATTTCCATTTCAGTGTTATATTAAACTTAAAAGCAACAAAAATGGCCAAAGAATAACCTCAACTTTGAGATACCAATAGAGGTAATTGGCAATCAACGGTTCAGAGCACGCACTCCGAATGAGAAAAGACGTCAAATCATCGCCAGATGATTCGCGATCACGCTCTGCGCTGTTGGATAGTACTGCACCCGACGATGAGGATGCACGATTCGCACTGTCAAAACCAGTTTCTAACGGCGAATCGTTCGCTTGTGTGTCGTCCTCTGAGACTTCACTCTAAAATTTACGGCGCAAGTGGCCAATTAACCACAACTGAACTTGATCAAATAGAACAAATTGAGCGAATTGGTAATACGAACTGATCGAACAATTGCATCTTCATTTAAAATTGCCGGCTGCACACTGCACCCTACGAATTCTTTATTTATCTATTAGCGACGATCGATGCTTGCTCACCTTCGAAGTAAGTAGAGCAACATCGGCAGTATACGGCTCGTATTTCAGTGCTTGAACAAGTTGTGGCAAATACAGTAGAATCTGCTCGGAGGATGCGTGTGCGAGACGTGACACTGCATATCGACGTACACGACCGTCCAGAAATGCTGGCGAGAGAAGTTCCAAAGCGTCACCAGCATCCACCGGTTGCCAACTTCTTAAACCAGAATACATCTGATGTGAATAAACTTCTACTCTTCAGGCTTTCCAGAACATGCAAACGAAAACTGTTGATGTAACAGTGCGTTGCAGACTGAAAATTTCACTTCTGAACAGGTTCTATTATACTGCGAATCAGTACACTATTGTGATCAAAATTTCAAAAAGAAAATAACAGGAAA
>JAPYMA010000479.1:0-99078 GCA_035041965.1 Anisakis pegreffii
ACGATACGAATAAGGAATAATTACGACAGAAATGGAGCAGAATAATGCTAATACCATCACGAACCCTAATCATCAGTTTCAATTTGAACATTTGACTGCATTTTTGTCTTAATAGAAGCGTTGGATAGACCAAAAAAGGAGATATCGTGAATCAGTGGTTACGGTTTTTCTTATGTTTTTAGAGTGGAGCAGAATAAACCAGTATTCAAGTCATATGGCTGAATGAGTTAAAGTATGAGGTGAAGAATTCGAAGTCACTGTCTTTCTATAAACAAGGATCAAGAAGTAGCTGGAGTCATTGAATTTGTTCACATTTGTCAAGCACCGAAATCTATTTCATCACATCAAGTAGATATGGTCCATAGGTTTTGTCGAGATAACTTTCAATCTCTTTGCATTTGCTCTTCAGATCTATTGACGATAACCACACAATCGCTCCATTGATATTCATGTCCTTCATTTGCTTTAGTGTATTGAAGAGATCCCTCTGAAACTTCGATTAGTGACCTGATCATGAAGAGTAAATTGATCGAGTCTTTCGAGAAGAATATGATTATCGTTAGTTGATGACAATGATAACCATATTGACGACTAGAAGACGGTAATTGGGATAGTGCGAGGGGACGGAATTTTTCGGTCATTCTGCCAATCAAATAAGCAGTTATGGACTGTGATATAGGCTGTCCATAACGGTCAGCAAGAATCTACAACTTTCTCGACACTTTTAAAGAACCTATGAAGGATATATCGGGCCCCCAAGTCGTAATGCATGCTGCAGGGCACGGGCGGTCAAAAGGTGGTAAGCATTCAGAACTTGTGATACGAAACTGAGCTAAATCTCATTCATTGATCTACAAATGTGGCAAAAATTGAGTGCTGAATCTTGTTTTGTTGTTTGTTGAACCTAGATTAATATAGCTGGATGTTTCTCTTCATGCTTTTGATTCTTTTTGATTACAACATAGCAAACTCAACGTTTTTTTCCTTTGAGACACTTTTCTAAATTTCAAAATATTTTTTGCCACACATGACGGTAATGAAATAATGAATAATATCTGTACCTTCGAATAAAAATCAGACTGATGAGTGTATTCGAAACTACTGTACGCATAGACTGGTTTGTTGGGATCTTGCAATTTTGATGCGATACGTTTCGATTCGGTGAGAATCGCCTTCACATAACGTTGGTTCACTTCAGCACTTGCGTTGTTTTCCAAATAAATTGATGGGTACAGAGCATCAACTTCGTTCAAAATCTTCAATAACCTGCAAAATCAGCAACGGCGAATGAATCGTAGGTTAACAAATTCTGGTTTATGGAACGGTGAAAGACCGTGTAATCAGCCTTGTCAGATTTTGTGCCTTTAAGCAAGAGTAATACAGAAGGTGATTTCAATCACTGAATGACGTTCAGTGCTGTGCGAGTAATTTTTGCATTAAAAAAGGAATTGTAAATCAAAATAAACTCTGCTATGAAGTGTGTTATTCATTAATTTCCAGTCATGCAAGATCCGTTTGATCATGCTGAACATTTTGCAGGCTCAAGTCATGACTAATGCGTTTCTGGCCGTTATTTTGATGATATATTTGCGTGCATGATCACAGATCTAGTGTTCTTAGATTAACTTGAAAATTTTAACTGTGCGTACGGAACCAGCCGATCGTGAATCATTCTTATCGTGACCATTCATACCAATCGATTGTCGTGATACTAATTTTGCGGTAATTTTTATTCTATTATTGTTCATTTGCAGAGTACTGATGTATTTTAGTTCAGCCTGGAAGCAAAATGAAAATGACTTATGGAGCAAAAGTGCGATCTGCTAGTGTGTTGTGAGAGGAAACGGAAACGAGATTTGAATCAATTGATAATGTTGCGAGGATCTTCACGGAAATGAGGGTATATATTATTATTTCGGCTAATTGTATTGCTGAATTTTGGCTAAAACAGTGTGCACGGAAGCGCGAGCATTGTGGCCAGCAACGTTACAAACGTTTCATAGCCTGATTGGAAATCCAGGTATTGCTGAATTTTAATAGTGAATTGTAAAGATTGTAAAAAATGATATTGAAAAACATTCGGCTAACATATAGTTGTATGCTTTGAATTGAGTGCTGCATTCATCATCATTGTTTTGTCCTGCATCGTAATTACACAGTGGAAATCCATAGAATCCCCACTTTCCATGTGGTCTCAGCCTTTTTCCGAGCTTGATTGTTTCAACCATAAAATTACTGAAAATTTGTTGATCACTCTCTGTGAACAGTTGCTTCTCCCTAAAGAACAATCACTCTTCCGATGGATTCTTTGTCGAAAATTTCG
Source organism: Anisakis pegreffii (assembly GCA_035041965.1). NCBI lineage: Eukaryota > Metazoa > Nematoda > Chromadorea > Rhabditida > Anisakidae > Anisakis > Anisakis pegreffii. The sequence continues at coordinate 2,324 of JAPYMA010000479.1, forward strand.
AACAAATTTCATCACTGAAAAAGGTATTCGAGGGAGCACGATGTTTTGCTGGAATAATGGACACTGAGGGGAATTATCTCTGATGTTGGGACGAGAGGCAAATGCAACGAGGTTTATTAACATAGCATATTAACATGTTCATGTGAGTCGATCGGAGATTTTCATCTAAATTGACCAGCTGAGAGGAACATTTTAGAAACGAACGACGGTCGTCGATCGTATCGTATTACCATTCTTGAGATGATCAAACATTGTTTTTACCAGACAAGTAATTTTGTTATGGGTCAGCCTAATCACATTCTCATGCCTCATATCATTGTCTGAGTCCGCCAACTCATCCTGGGACATTTATTAACGAAATTAATAATCGCTCTGATATAATGCACACTCACTACGCAGCTACATCGAACTCCTTTTCAGCGGTTTCCTTCACTTCAGCATCACTTAGACTGCTGTCACGATCTCTAACGATTTTTTCAGATTCGCGCTGATAAATTCTTTTCGACGACCAGTTTAGAACGTATTTTGGTCGCCAATCTTCAAAGTCTAAAATCGCAAGTCCACTGAAATTCGGATTCGGTATTGCCTTTATTATGTCGTTCTCAGCTTTCCGGAGATGTGCATTTAAATCGACCAACTGAAATGAATTTTTTAGAAACAAGTGACAGCTGTCGATCATATTGTATTAGCATTATTGCGATGATCAGACCGTGTTTCTACCAGACACACAAATGCTTGTGACAATTAATTTAACAACATGACAATGACAATAAATAGAATTTATGATTAGTAACGATCTGATTCTGTGTTTTATCAGACTATGAATGCATGTATATTAAATGTATTTGCAAATCAGCTTCATGCAGCAAAGAGCTGTGAGCATTTGCAATCAACGTAATGTGCATGATCGTATCGTTCAGAATGATAGCGATGATGGAAAGCATACGTAGAACTGGGCAACAATTTCTATTTAATCCTGTGCGCAAAACTGGTCCACAAAACTGATTATTGCTGTTGTTGTAATGTTTGTATCATCAGTAAAGCAGTAGTCAATGATTGAATCGTATTCACTTTCCTAAATGATCGAACAGATGCGATCATTTTCGTTTGATCAAATTGACTTACAATAATGAATGAGCAGTCTACGTTGACCAGTTAATCCGCATCAATGGTGCTAACCTGAGGCAAACCTTTATTGATAGCGCTTGTAGAATCTGAAGCGTTCTTGAAATACGGATACAAACCGAACTTTGATTCGTAGAGTGTTACCACTTCATCACCGAAGAATTTTTGATCAGCGTTGGCTTGGATTTGATACTGTGAGAGGTTCAGGTGGACCTGCTCTTTGATGCAAACTGCTGTTGGAATATTCCAATGCGCCTGCGAATATAAGCCACTTCATATGCATAGTCGGATCAGGAATCGTTGATAAGATGATGTGACAAAAGCGAATTTGATCACGACGGGAGATGCTAATTTTTTCTCAGAGTTGAACCCACTGTATGATTAGCGGGATCTGCATTTAGAAAGATGTATAGAAGCCGTGAAATGTTTCGATAATAGATTTGAGATAATCCTGAATCATCAAAAAAAAAAACTCACTGAGATTGAGCTGACACTTTGTTGATAGTAAATGAAAACTAAGCAGCACACATAGATATGTTCAACGATCATATTTTAATGGTAATGAAACACCTGACTAGATCTCAGTAACTAGCTTCGTCGAGAGCCCAACGAATCTAAGTGAATTCATTCTGATGGCTCCTATTTAAACACTTTTTCAGCACTTCATTAATTCTGATTGATTCATTCTTAAAATCATAAACACCCCAATTTATGGAATCATAGACAGCGGAGACGGGAACAATGACGACTGATTTGATATTTCATTGAAAAAATGTCTCTAGCAAGAGACACTTTTCATTGAAATGTAAAAGACTCAAATTGTTATTCTGTTATTGTGGGGGAATGTTGGATTAGTCATTTGCCGATGCGTTCATTCTCATTGGAGCTTCCCATCTATTCCATTCAAGATTCGCTTTGAAATGTTATGCATAATCGATTTCCACACGATCGGATCAGATTTCTACAGTTTAATAGCTTAACGAATAGAATACAGAATAACTGGCCTATCGCTCATTACCCTCCTCACTTCACTGCTAAAAGTATGCCAGCGGTCACTGTTGTTTTGTAGGCTTGAATTAACCAACTGGCGTCATGGAATGGTAGCAAATTTGAAGCAGCCGTGCAATTCACGAAATTTTTTCAGCTTAACAATCAGCTGACAATGTTTTCTGTTCATCTTTCTTCGCGGATCAATGCATATGTTGAACACTAGCAATGCGTGATGTGACTGCGTCCACTCTAACTTGGAACTTGAACGGGCCTCGCTTGGACACTGATTGCGGCAAAAAAGGCTTCCGAGCGGTCCGTGAAGAAAATCAAAACTCATGCAAAGCAAATTGAATTGCGTGATTGATCGACTATTCTAGCGATCCTCATAGGAGGTGAAATCACCCATTTTAGGTAACTTAAAAGTGTCAATGGGTATGGAAGGGGTTAGAATATCAGTATTTTATGCAGTTTTATGCTGTGATACAACGCCACTGTGATGGTACTTTTTAACTCAGGTATGCAAATGTGGTTAGTTGATGACCACAATTTTCATTCTCCTATTTTCTGACAATGAGTATCATTAGCTCGACCAGGCTTAACAGGGTTTTCATTCGTTTTAACAGGATTTTTATTCTTTTTCTTGCTGTTACGATCACTCTCGTAGCTTTTATCACCGAAAGTGTTCTCTTTTGCTAATTTCTCATTCATGTCACTCAACAATTTTAGTCAAATTCTCATTCTATCAAAGACACTCTATAATTGATCATTTGACTGTCGAACGTTGTTGAGCATTAATATTCGATTACTGTATTGATGATTTCGGTTGTCAACACTCGTCAACATATCCAGTAATTAGTATATGCTACAGAATAAAAATTTGATTCTAACTGTGAAATGAAATGTGACGAAGTGAATGAGAAAAGTCATCAAGAGAACGATACTCGCATATAATAGCTATGAGAGTGAATATAACACGTCTGAAAAGAATGAGAATTCATCTAAATCAGTTTGAAGTGAGCAATCGACAATAGCTTTTCATGCAGTCATAATCGACTGCAATAATGAGGAACAGAACGGTTTAAAAGAAGGCCTAGCCATGTCGCATACCATCATGGTGTTCTTCTATCAAGGGGGTTATGGCAGACTGTCAGATCATCAAAAAGGGTAATGAGCACCTGAACGTGAAAACCACTTAACTATTCTCTTGTGTAATCAACAGCAGCATTTGTCGAGGTAGTTTTTTTATTCAGTGCGCAAAATTTTCTCCTTTAAGTGATTAATTCCTTCATTTAATTAATGGATGGCATAGGAATAGTAATAAAAGCATTTAGGATTTCTGATATTGTATGTTCATACCTTTACGAGGCTGTTTACAGTCAATGTCACTGTCGTATTCATCGGTCCATGCATGCATTGAAGTTATTTCGTTGACAGATACAGTCTCCTACATCTCCGAATTATTCAAAACATTATGCAAAATAGTTATAACACGAATAAGAATACCTAACAAACATTACCATATGCATCAAACAACATTCATTTCGTTGACAAAATAACTTTCTCATGCAACTTTTGAATATGAGAGTGATACTGATTCCAAATAGCCTCATTTAACATATTACTACCAGAGCCTGAATTTGGTGTAACGGGGTTAATGTTTGCGTATTCCTTAATGCGACACTCCATCAGGCGGATCTGGTGGTATGAGGTGACACATATTTCGATGAGAATGTTGAACGCAATTGTGTTCGTATCAGGTTTCTTTCCTCATTCCTTTTGGAAATTGGCTTGAATAGAATCCGCTTGGACACTAATTGAGGCAGAAAACGCTCCCAAGCGGTCCGCAAAGAAATTCAAAACTCTCGCAAGCCAAATTGAGCTGTGTGGTTGATTGACTATCCTCTTGCATCAACCTTTTGATCTAGAGATACCCTGTCGAAGAGTATTTTTTCGGCGGAAACTCCACCACGAACTGATGGAGTAAAGCTATTGGCAGATAGCTGGGTGCCAGGATCTTGAAGAGCGTTGCAGATAGCTTCGTTAGTAAGGTCAATTGTGCTCGAATGGTTAGCAATGAACTTCGACCTATCCTTTATCATTGTGTTTTTGTTTGTTTGAACCAAAAAGCGTAATATTCTCGCTGAGTTTAGTGATCGCATTTTGAAAGGTGGAATTCTGAAAAAATTACAATGTCGTTGAATGCTGTTGTAGTATCCATGAATTTGGGATAGTTCGTAAATTGAAAAATATAGATCAATAATGCTCTCATCAATGACGCTTTCAACCATTGATCATTGGAGGTCCCCTCCTCTTTGGTCCAATTCATTTCCCGACGAACACTCCTTTGAAATGCATTAGGGAAAGCTGAACAATTCAAAGAGTGACTGTGAATTTTTTCACATATATACATCGAAGAATAGGAATTGCGTAATTGACTCTCCAAGTCCAGCATCTCATAAACTCTCACTGAAAAAAAAGAGCCTTTTACATGGTTTCTCGATGTTTTTCTTTTCTGTTGCTTTTGGAAGACTGAAAATGCGTATTCCCTATCGGAACAAGTCGTCATGTATCGGTTTGAGAAGAATCTATAGGCATGTTACAAGAAGATTTCCTTTTTAGTATCCGTAATACTGTTCTTCATGTGAAACAGTCCATCCGTTTGGTTCCAAAAACTCGCATTACATTTTTTTCTGTGCATCTGATCAAACGTATAAACTTCAGTTATGTTTCACGTAGAGACGGCCAGTTTTTTTGAGCGGAAACAAAATGTTTAACTGTTGCTCAGTGGATTTATTAATCAGAAACATCTTGAATGAACACAGTCTCAAAATTTTCAATAACAGAAATTCGAAATTTTTGTACACTCAAAACACGGTAACAAAGATAATCACAATTACTGATGAAGTTCTATGAAAAAGAAGAATAGTAACGATAATTATTATTATATCAATGATAATAATAACGACAATAATACTCATAATAGTGATTGTAATGATGATGGTAAGACCAATGATAATAATAATTTACAAGAACGGTGATACAAGAAAGTAGTAATAATAATAATAATAACAACAAATAATATAACAATCATAATAACAACGTCACCAATTAAAAGATAACACTGCTATGAAGCAATACGCAACAACAACAAATTTTCATGCAAAAAACCAAAGAATTGTTTTCAAATCACTCAAACAACTTTTAAAAGTTCTCAACAATCGAATCACAATTATACTTTGTATAACACAAATTTCAAACCAATCCACTGAACCATCAATGTGAGTTTCCGCAACTTCAACTCCAACGCAGTCCTCTCTTGATCAAGATTCATACAAATAATATATAGTTCTTGAGCAAGATCGATTGACAACACCATCGATCAATAACAAAATCCATTCAACAAGATCACCTTAAGCTAAAGTTTGATGAACGATAGTCAGTGTCAAGCGCTGGTGGAGGTCCAGATTCACTCTGAAAAATTGATCTTAGCTCATCCACCGACCAATTCACTTCCAGCGGTTCCATCAGAATATAGCGATTCTTTTTTCGTTCACGTCGCGCAAAATTGCCGTTCAGAGAATCGCGTTGCTGTTGTTGTTCGTATCGTGCTGAGTCGTTCAGCCCGATCGCGGATTTATTCAAAAATCTTGCACTCATTTTGCCATCATCTTCATCTGCACTGAAATTACTTCTTGTCCACGAAGTAACCTGAGGTTGTGATGCAAAAGTGTTGCGTAGAAACGGCTTGACCTCTACGAACGGTGGAAGGTCACGATTCAAATTCACTTCACGCTCACTCGTATATCCATCTGATGTTGAATGCAGTTTTTGGTGTGGTTGTACCTTAATGACTCGTCTTTCCGATAGGGGAGATGAGAAGAATCTTTCTGATAGATTATTGCTGCCGCTATTGTACGTTCTCGCAGGCTTCGTTGGCGGCTGGCTGATAAGTTGTGTTAATGGCGAATAACTGCTGTATAATGGTCGTGAGCTGGTCACAACGCTCCAGTCGTTATCCTGGAGGAGATGCGGCGTATAACTCGGAGAACTGTTATTGCTCGGGTTACTGCCAATACCACTAGTATTACTGCTTGTGTTACTATTGCTACTACTCGTACTGCTATTACTTTGAGTGTTTTGTGCGATCGTTTTACTTGACCATCGAGTTGGCTGCTGCCGTAACGGTGATGTTTGGAAGTTGTTCGTATGAGATTGCTTATAATTGTTACTGCCAAGATTCGAGACTAAAGATGTGGGACGTGGCAGAGCTGGTGAGTTCATGTCGAAGTGTTGTTGTTGAGTTGAAGTTGATCTGAAGAATGATTTATTAGCATCAGTTTCTGTTGAAGGACTCTCATGCAAAGGTTGTTGTTTTACTGTTGAATCACATTTGCTTTGTTGGGGTTGTTGTTGACTGTTAGATGCTTCAAGACGATAACTGCTGTATGGTGTTGGTGTGCTTGAGATTAGTGGCATCTGCAGATTGCGATCCTCATTGCGACTCTCGAATGACTCCCTCGTTTCAGAGAGATCGTTGTTGTTGGACTTCTCATCTGGCGATCGTTTCAAGAACGTTTCAAAAATCTTTGACGCACTTTTATCGGCAGCAGCATATTTGTTTGCATCTGATTTGATCGACGACTGCATATCTGCTGATTCGAACGATCTACTCGCATTGACACTGCTGCCAGTTTTCGTTGTTGCAGAAATTTTTCGTCTTGGCGTTGGAGACGATAATAAACTCGCTTCTGAATGCACCGACGGTGTGATGCTTACAGTAGAAGCTTTTCGAATGATCAACGGACTCTGACTGCCGTCAGAGGGCGAGATTTGTGCGACGAGGTCTTTGCGATAACTGTTGCTGACACTGGCGCAGAAGCGTCGATCAGAAACGATTGGCGGCGATGCCGGTGGAGCTGGAAGTGGTTTGGACTGCTGCAGACGCTCGAGATTTGAGTCGATCGTTGTTGCTGCTGATAGATTTGTACGACTTCGGTCGTTCGGTGATGCAATTTTATCAAGCTTTCTGCCACTAGTCTCATCAACAACATTTCCAGTGCTCACTGGAAATATAGTAGCACTAGTAACTGTTGGACTAGTATTCGTAGGGTTTGTGTTTAAAGATAAATTTGACGGAGCACTTGCGATAGCATTGCTTGACGATGTCAAATATTGTTTGCGTGTCGACGTTATCGGACTGCCATTGCGCATCGATGATGCAATACCGAGAGGACGATGGTTCTTCGTGTTGCCGACGGCTATCAGAATTGAAGGTGTTGACGATGACGATGTTAGTGTTGCAGGGATCGTGGTGCAATCTGATGGACGACTCGGTTGAGGCTGAGCTGTGGTGGTGGGCAACTCTATCTCTGAATGTCTTGAAGAAATCGCACTGGCGCATTCTGAAGATACTGCCGACAATGTATTTGATGAAAATGAAGTGATTGAATTGAGTGGTCGCGCTGCGGTGAACTGTTGCGACCGAGTGGATTGCTGCTGCTCAGAGATTCGTGTGTTGAATGAAGAAGACGACGATGCATTTGTTGTGTCACATGCACCAACCGTCTCACGACGTTTCAGTAGACCCGACGCTGCTTTTTGATCGTGATTACGAGCGTGTGTCATGTGGTGGTTTTGATAGCGATTCACCAACTTCTCATCTGAATGATGACTGCTTTTGTTTGTCTTCTTCATGTAGCGCTCTTTACTCGCACTTTTCCACTGCGCGATCAGATTCGTTGGACGATTCTTGGTTTGTACATTGGAGTTCTCTCGTGAAACCACCGGTGTTCGATCGTTGTCCTCGTCATCGTCCCTCTCAATCTCAGTGCTCAACGCATCGTCGTTCGAACCATCGGAATCGTCATCAGAGTCATCGTCTTCATCGTCCGTTGAAATACTCCTACTCATATAGCATGAAGAGGTTGCTGCCGCCGGTGTTTTCAGCGCGTACAGATGCGTTTTGCTCGTGCTATCAGTCGTGTTCATACAGTGGCTGTAAATACTGTTGATTCGTTTGGAACGCACTGAGTTATCCGGAACGACAACTGGCGATGAAACGCTGAATGAACATCCGGAAGCGGGAGACGCCAGCGCAGAGGAATCTGGACTCATCGATGGCTCTAAAACGCCATCTACGTCCGATAATCCTGCAATTTACTTAAGCATTTACTTTTGAGCAATAATCGTATTGAGCGGTTCATTGCTTACATAAAAATTGATCTTTAATATTTTCATTGTCTAAAAAAGTGAATTTTATGCTCGGAAGCTCCATTATCCCCTCCGATATTCAAAAAAATTCATCTACGAACCAAAAGTCTCATTATATGCACACTTGAAACTGATTTAGATGAATTCTCATTCTTTTCAGACGTGTTGTATTCACTCTCATAGCTATTACATGCGAATAACGTTCTCTTTATGGGTTTTTCTCATTCATTTCGTCTCATTTCACTTTACAGTTGGAATCAATTTCTTATTCTGTGCATGTACTATTTACTGGATGCACTGACGAGTGTTGACAGCCGAAATCAACAATAAAGCAATCGAATATTATTGCTCAACAACGTTCGACAGTCAAATGATCAATTATAGAGTGTATTTGATAGAATGAGAATTTGACTATAATTGTTGAGTGAAATGAATGAGAAATCAGCTAAAGAGAATAATTTTGGTGATAAAAGCTATGAGATTGATTATAACAGCAAGGAAAAGAATGAAAATCCTCTTAGACCCGGACCAACTAATGATACTCAGAAAACATGAGAATGAAGAGTGTTTCCATGAGCGAACTGCGTCACAACGGTGATCTATTATAACCTAGCAACTGCTTGGAATATTAGTTTGCCGACCTCTCAATTACCCCCTGACGCCCCAAAATTACCTCCACTGGGTAATTTATCCCCTATGAGAACCACTGTTCTAGAATGCACGCAGTGATCCTGTGGCTATGAAAAGACTGACTCTTCATCAAGGTTTTGAATTCTCTTTGACTCATGAACAGAAATAATAATCAGTTGCTCTTCTGTTCGTGAACACTTGGAAACCAAACAGTAAGGGTGTGAGTAAATGATTTTCAAGAATGCACGTCATATGTCATTCGTATAATGCAAATTCTGAACGAAGATAAATTAGCTTCATTGGAATTTTGATGAGTTGCAAAGCACTACTGCAAAATTTCATCAATATTATCGATAACTGTACAAAATCTGTATTGTGCTTCGTACAACGTACTATATGGTTCTAACAGATATAAGGAATGCGTTTAACAAGATCACCGTAAGGTCATCATATCATCATGAGGTCGTCATCATCACCACCATAATCCATATATGTGCACATATCTATATCTATGATAAACTAATTCGATGTTCTTGTTGATCAGATCTGCATAAGAGCATAACAAATGTCGCTTGAAATTAATATTCTGATAAGTCAATGAGACGATATTTATCAGATTCGTGTGATAAATAAGTAACTCTGTCAATATCTAGTCACCGTTATTAATGAACTATTGGATCGGGTCAAACACTCATGTGTCCAGGTAGAACCTTTAGTATGATCACTTCTAAATTACAGATCAAGTAGGTATTGCATGGATTACTGTAAGAAACTATTGCTAAAATAACTTCAGTTTGTGTACGATCTGTTGTAGTTGCGTTTAAATTCGCAAGTGTGCAGTTCATTTCGATTTGAGTGTTTTGTTATTATCTTCATAAGCCATTTTCGAGACGTTCTCGAATTTTGACCTCAATAACTTAGAAAAAATTTTTAATCATTTGCGCTGAAAGCTTCGAGGCAATATGGTGAAAATTTTCAGCACACTCATTATTTATATGGAATTCATTCATACGTTCAGATGCATTTTGATATGTCTTTGTAAATGTCCTGTTGGGTCACATTCTAGTGATTAGCCGAGAGTGCTAACCGTCAAATATCCTACCTGAATCATTCGAAACCGATGAAGAGATGGCAAGTTGAGCATCAAGGAAGTCATCAAGCAGTGACGGTGCATTGATGATGAGATATTCAGCGAGTAACGGCAATAAAGCTGCAGAAGATTCCATCTCTGAAACAATATTAAGTCGGTTACTTGATTTATTCCCACATCAATGGTTTACTGTTGAACCTTCACGTTTACGCGTGCAGCGTAGTATTCATTCACATGAGTTTTGCAAACGAAGAGAATTTTCAAATTTCAGATGTATCTTCAAATTTTTTCATGTACCATTGAAACTGATTTTGTATCGCTTTCATTTAGCAGAAATAATTTTTTTGCTCAGTTCATTATTATCATGTCCCTCATTTTACTTGGAACAAATCATCAGTTACGGACAATGATCTGTTCTTGAGATAAGAGCAAAATATGTGCATCAATGTGTACAGATCATCGAAAAGATCGAAAGGTCACGAAAACATCAAAAGAGTCAAGAAAAATGGTGCAGAATGCAGAATCTTTACAAGTTTCTATTTGGTATGATATCACTTATTACAGTATCACTCATTTATAGAATCATTCATGCATAATATCATAATTTATTCATAATCTTCCCCCAATAAAGTTGTGCATTCATAAAAATACATTGAAACGAAGAAGAGAGCAGAAAGGTTGGCTGCGATTAATTGTATTTTCAAGATATTATTCACACGATAACGGTGAACCGAATTTAATAGTTCATGGACGGTCGATATATGGACGTAGCGTTGCGCTCTTGCGTATACCTCGCAGATCAGTACCGCTAATCTTATCTAAACATTGTCCTTCGCCACTGTCCTGTTAGTCATTTATTTTATCCTTTCCTCATCAGTATCATTGTTCATCACACGACTTCCATCACGACTCGTTTCACAACCTTATCTCTTATCTTGGCCATTGATCGCCAGCTGTTCAGACCACTCATGACGGATTCATGGCATTAATAAATCCGATTGAAATCAATGTAACGTTGGATAGATTTGAAAATTTAACGAAACTGATCGAAGAATCTCAATGTATCGGATCACTTAGAGTAATTGGTTGAGTAAGTTGTCTATTAAGAAGTAATCATTTTGTATTAACATTCAATCGGACCACTCATGTATATGCTCATGAAGGACTTCAGAAACAGTCACTGCAACGAGCAAAACAACTGAGAAGATTGTTGAAAGATGGCGCTGATTCTCAAATTATTCGTCTCGCAGATGATAGCAGATTAATGTGGCTCGAGTGAATGTGGCAAACTGCTAACGAAGTAAGTGCAAGAAGCGTTTCTTCAAAAATGAATGAGAATGGAATAACCTGAAAGTGACGTACTTGGACTGTCAATAAGACTCGGTGCAATACAGACCGCTAACGATTGAGCACTCATTTTGGATAGAGCCGAATTGGAGATGGCACGCATCAACCGAAGGAATGCCTTCAAAAGCACCGTATGTGAGGTGGGTAACAGCTGCAGCAAGCGACGTATTATCATACGACGTTGCTCTTCATTACGATGCTGCATCGCTGATGCCCATAGTTCATAGTTTCCGGACAGCAGCAATTTCCCAGGAATTGCACGAAGATATTCCTGAAAAGTGCTTCATTCATGAAGAAGGCTCTCAGCTCAGAGAAACTCAAATAATCAAATAATTCGAAGATATCTTGCGGATGAAGTTGGAGCAATTTGGCTTAATGCAGTTTCATGAGAAGGTTGATCATTGGAGATAAAATTTTTCTACAAATTTGATTTTTTTGGGAATTTTAATATAAAATTTGCAGAAATGCTACCTAAATGTTTAGAAATTTGAAAATTTATATTTGAGACAGATCAATTTTAATTGATTAACGAAGAATACACCAGGAACCTTTATGAGCGCAGCGGTGACGTGTGCACTGAACTGCGTGAAATCCGGAACAGAACCTCGATCGAGTTGCGATTTCAGCATACGGATAGTGGTTTGCTTGGGAGATTTTCGGAAAATACCTTCCACATCGACACCGTGCATGATCAAATGGTCGATCATCGTCAGCACTGGTTGAGGAGGTGTAGAGCCCTCCAAATTACGACCGAAAAATCGTTTTGATTCCGATCGGCTTAATACCCGTCTGAAGTTTGCATAATGTCAGGAAAAGATCAAGTGCGATGCTCAAAAATCGCATGACTTTAGAACATTTGACTGAATGCAAGCTTGTTGTGGTGTGAAACTGATGTGAGCCAAAAACATTCACATTCACATTCACATCCAAAACCATGACAAAACAATAAGGCTGACTTTAGATGATATCACGCTTTCTGCTACCTCAAATTACCATTTTAATTGAATGCTTTGGTGATTCATGTGTTTCTGTGCCACCAATTAATTTGCAACGATTCAAAACAATGACAATCAATCGGAGTCAGCAGAATAAAAGGAGCTTTTTGCGAAACACTCAAGCTGCTTTTGCACACAAATACTGTCCAAACTAAGCCCTTTTTGAATATCTCTTAAATTGAGATATCAACTCAGGCCCTCTGAACAGATCGGATCCTCAAAGTCCAGCGTTACACCAGTACACTATCGGCCCATCGCTCGATCTTTCTTATTTGATTTAAGTACTATCTTTGAGTACTATTATCTTTGTATGCTAGCTTTTTGCGCTATTCGCGACAAACTGCATACAGCTGGTCACATGATATCGAGAAGACGACGAACTTGAATTGCGTAACAAAAGAATGTGCGGCATTGCTTCTTGACGCAGACGCGGTTGTTAGCACCAGACGACACTGTATCAATGGGAACGTGTCGAGACGTTCAAATTGCACTTCAGAGAGGCGATACCCGGTACGTTTCACAGACTCGAGCACCACACAGAACACGTTCTCGGGTCCTTGTAGCACAATCTCACTCTCATAGCCACCCGAATCGAATAACAACTCCAAATCGTCGCAATGTCGAATCGACAGCATATTTATCAAATCCATCAGGACATCGCCACTGGTTTGCTCGATTGTGATCTTCTTTTTGATCACCTAAAATTATTCATTATTTCCTCCAATGAGTGACTCATCCGACAAATGTGAATATTTCAAAATCTTCCATGATTCGAATAAGAGAATCATTCATTGAAGAAAGTGCTGAGAAAATAACTGATGGAATACGGCATATATTTATGGTGTGTGCAGTATTCATCTTTTTGATTTCAAGCAAGAATTTATTTGATCAGTATGAATAACAAGAGATTTAGATTTCTTAGAAGTAGTAGTGAATACGAGTTCAGATCAACGGCACACTAGTACCTGGTTTCGTCCATCAATTCGTATAAGTATCGGTAGAGTTGTGGATTTGGGTTGTATTTTAGCACGACTCCTTTCAATTCCATCAGTCAACAATTGCTGCCATTTCGTTTTCTCATCTTCACTTCTGCATAACAATTTTCATTAATATGATTTTTTGTCGATATTACAAGTCAGTCAGTCAGTGCCAGATTGATTTGCAATGGTTCAATGGTCATTATGAATTGGAAGGATTCAGTTAACAGAAAAAGATTTCAAATCACATTCAGATCGGTTTAGACTGTTTCAAATATGGCTGAATGAAACTAGGTGATCGTCATGGAATGAATATATGGAACATATCGTAATTGCCCGATACTGTTTCATGATTTTTCCGTTTTAATCATTCTCGTCGAAAATAAAAAGGCGAAAGAAAAGGAGCAAAAAAGTGAAATCAGAATTGAATAACTGAATAATTAGTAAGGGATGTCGTCGTTGGACTGCAAAAAATTACGCTTATTGAGCAAATAATTCAAAGGAATTATTCAAAAAAGTTACGCGAAATGAGCAATGAAATTGCAGATTGGCCATCCAATTAAGAACGAATGTGGGCAGTTATTTGAGGCGATCCACAAACGATCCAATCGCACTTTCTCTTTCAATTTGTAGCTGTTTGCTGCTCTGAAAGATATTATGTGAGCATTCAAGAAAACCTTGCTTTATTACATCCGATGCAACAAACAATTATAAACAACTTTTTGTATCAGTTTCACTCTAATCGAAGATTGTTACCAGCAACATTATTATCACTATCGGTAAAAATGCTGTCGAATTTATCACTGTTATTGTTATTACTGTCACTGTTGTTATCTTCATCGGTGTCATTACCATCATCATAATCAGTGTTATTATTATTATCATTATTAATACTATCATTATCACGTGATTATCATCACATTCATTACGGTTTTTAGATGGCATCATACTTATGTTGCAATAGCAATGTCATAGTTCTGTTTCAAAAACACTTGATGAATTGATCTTCTCATAGACTGAGTATTGAAAGCTGATTGGAGAAGTAACGTTCCATTCGAATTCTGAACGAATTTAAACTGCTGTAAAGAATTTTTCCGATTGCAGTGTTAGATGAATACTTCAGGTGGTAAAATATGGCAGTAGATTAGAGATGTGGGCTTAGTAGTCTCAAGCTGGGCGCCATACCGAGGCTAAGATATTCTACAGAACAAATCGATGGTTATGTTGTGCTATAGCTGAATGAGACAGGCGATTTTCTGGTTGACTGAAAATGGGTCTTGAAAACTGTTTGGGAACTTAAAATTAAGATCAAATCTCAAAATTAATCAAACACTTAACTAAAGATTCAGTGAATTGCTCATTCAAGAATGAGGAATATTGTTTGAAGAAAAAAAATGGTAGCCAATTTATTGGGTAACGAATGTTCCATTCTGTTCACAATTTAAAATCATCACAATTTTTCGAAAGTATGAATTCTTTTCAAATGCAATCATCGAATTCCTGTCGAAGAAGACAAAATTTCTCAACTCGTTGTGAATACTATAATTTATTTCATGTTTTTTTCTCATTGATTCGATTAAAATTCATTGCGAAACGACTACCAACACTATTTGGTGAATGAATACTCAATGAATCACCAAAAACTCAATAGATCAACAGCCACCACCGAATTGGCCCAACTACCAATGAAATTTTTTATTCATTGATGAAATAAGATTGGATGAATGAAATGAACTGAACTGAAACGCAAATACAATGAGAACACCACTGTAATCAATCCTGAGTTTCAAACCTCTCAACACTTTTTTTCAACTTCGAAGAGAGTTTCAATGGTGTCAAGTTTAACTTTCAACAACTTAATTTCAACTTCAGCAGCACTCATCGTCATCAAAATGATGATGGCTCAATTGCAAGGATGGTTTATATTGAGATGAGAATGACCCACACAACAAGTGTCAATGAAGTCTGTTTCGAATGCATATTCAAGAGGAGTGTGGCTTTGTTCTGTGAATTCTTGCGTTTTTGCTCAAAGTTATACGGCGGCGCATAGAAAGCAGTCAGTCAGATTCCCACAGTGAATTACTGATTTGTTGTGCAATAAATTTGTCGTGCAATTCAATGTGAGTGAATGATGCGTGAATGAATGTTGTCAAATGATTCGACAAAATCGGCATTTGAAAAACTTTCGAAACGATTTCAACTCGTCGTCATTCACAGTCGTCGGTTGACAAATAATGACGACTCCAATCGGTGATCGTTTAACGAAACCTGCCTGATTGACGATTATTTCGTTAAAAAATGCATTCGATTGTGAATTACGACAATTCAATGAGTGCTTTTTTCATACTTTCAATGCAATTTTTTGCCCTTCTCACATCAGTCAGTATTCACTGGTTTTATGGATGGGAAATAATGATAGCCGTATCACGAACGACAATGTGCTAATATATCATGACCAATATAATGGCAGTATAAATAATAATAACAATCGTTACAATGATAATGTTGTTATAATTAACCATAACTAATAATTGAGAACTGTAATGACAGCAGCATCCACAATGAAAACAACCCTAATACTATCACCAATCAAAATAACACCATTGTTAGCACAGGTGACACTAGTCAAACTATAATGAATGACACCAATTTGATATTAATATTATTACTGACAATATGTTCTGTCAACACTACCAGTAACGTGTTTTGACCCTCAAATGATTGTATTATCATAATAGATTGTTAATTTGTAGATTCGAAAAAAACAAAAAAAAAACAAAGAAACAAACTTTTGTTTGGCGACGAGAAGAAGATCACTGAAAAGGAATAAATATCTGGAATGTGTTAGGAGCGAATCGAGTGCAGTTAATTGGACGACGCCTTCCTTCAGATAGGAACGTCTCATATCGGTACGTCGGCGTTCATCGACCTGACGACAGACACAACATTAAAAGTTTTACAATTCATAAGCATTCACAAATTTCAACAACAACAACTATGGAATTTGTTTGATTGTGTCAACAAGTAATCCAAAAAAAACGAATTCTCAAATTTTGATTGACACATTTTGTTATTGCGTATCGTAAATAGTCGTTGGCAACATGGCTGAAGATAATAAACAAAAAATTTTTTCTTTTTCACATTCACAAATGAGAATTTGTGAATTCTGTTTGAGAACGCAACAAAATTATGACAAGTCGAATCGAATAGACATATGCCATTTGTGACTTCACCAACACCACAACAACAAATAATCAACAATATGAAGGAGACATCAACGGCCGTATGAAACGATGAGTACGTAATAAATTCCACCATAAGAACTTCTTGATTATATGACAACAACGAAAAACTTCTTCCACATGAGAAATTAATTTGTCATCGTTAATTTGTGGTTGAGTTTTTTTTTTGTTGCGATTTCGGTTAAAGAAAGGAATCTCACGAATTTGTGCTCGACAGTTAGAATACAAAATGATGTTGGTATCATTTTCGAATTATGATTCAACATAAATAAGTCAAATTTATTCCATTTCAACGGATTTGCGACAAATAATAGAAAATTCATCGCGCTGATAAAACTGTCGAGAAAGCAATTAATGAATAGCGTTAAGTTTCCTACGAAAAATGTGATGGAGCATTTTTGATCGAAATCAGCTATAACATGAAGATCGCTAACTGAAAGATGCAAGAAGCCGTAAGCTAAATGAATGGTTATTAAAATTTAGGCGGCGGGTGACGAGCCACTACAAAGTTGTTCGATGACAGTTTCAGAATTCAATCGTTTGATGAAAAGTCGATGATATCAGTAAAATATATGAAATATTCGATCTGCAGTTGATTCATTTAGTATGAAATATCATTGGTCGAAATTCACGAGTGTGTTGCAACCTCTTTAGGATTGCACTGAATTTGATTATGATGGCTAACTATGCAATTGAGTTGATTCAAATTACATAAGTGCATTTAGGACGAGCTTTATTTGCTGACACTTAGGAGGCCCATTCGCTAAACTGTTGTGTCTAAGACGAAAAATTTTGACTTAAACGAGTGCACAGTACAAGCACATTTCTTTAATCATCATCGTAATACTTTATAACCGATAAAAAAGCGTTCCACAACCGAGTCGAGACGTCGCCTAATGACGTCGTTAATTGACGAATTATTCACGGTACAATTATGCGGTCGATGCTCATCTCAATGAAAACTCTCACAATCAGCACCTCTAGATAAAATCTCATCAATGGGCATCAATACAAGACAGTAATTTTATAAAGACTGTGGTAGTAGTGGGCAAACAATATTAATCTTTGGATAAAACAACTGAGAACGATTGGAGACTG
The DNA here is from genome assembly GCA_035041965.1 of Anisakis pegreffii. Taxonomy (NCBI): domain Eukaryota; kingdom Metazoa; phylum Nematoda; class Chromadorea; order Rhabditida; family Anisakidae; genus Anisakis; species Anisakis pegreffii. Next base: position 20,028 of record JAPYMA010000479.1, read on the forward strand.
ACGACGACAATTCGATAGCGTGAGATCTTGTTGAATAAATTATTCAGGAGAACGAATTGCAGCAGTTGGTGATTTCGATGGACAGGTGTTTTTTCGATGATATCACCGACATAATCAACATCGACACGATATGAATTCATTCATTCCATAGAACTGGTTAATGAAAATTATAAGTATTAAATACGATGATAATAGAAAGATGATGACGATGGTGATGAGTCCGAATATTATTGAAATGAATAATCAAAAAATAGTGTTGATATCAATATGAACTGATTAATTTGTTATTTGATAATTCGCCGTTTGAACGCATCAAAATATGCGGCGCACTACTGTAGCATTTTCTTGTGAAACATTTTATGTGCTTTTTATAGCTGACATAAAGACAAACTCTTGGAATTCTTCAACTGATTCAAGAACGATTGCACTTTACGCCTATTTGTACTCCAATCAAATGACATTCGCTTATTTACGTCGAAATCATTGTTTCAGTTCAGTCATTCCGAGAGTTAATGACAAACAACACCTCAAGAATTTGGGAATGATGCAGCAAGATCAAATATTTACATGGCTTGTTAATTATGATTTTTAGAAAATATCGGGTTTATGCTAACGATAAAGATAAAGTGTGCCTTATGGGCGTTTTTTGATGAAAACCAGGCTAATTCGGATGATCTCATGATAGATCAATTAGAGTTCGATTGGAAGTAAAAATGTTAAACAATAGAAACAATCGTCAAAGATTTATCAAACAAGTTGTTCTATAATCGACCGACATGAAATATTTTCAAATCGCAACATCCTAGCAGAATAAAGATTATCCAAATCTGCATGTCTCATGAAAGTCTGCACTTAAAGAAGCAATGATTTACATGATGTTATTAACCACAGACGTAAACACTGATTTTGTCAAAATTCAGAGAACACTCTTTCTCTGAATTAAAGTAAACACCTGAATAAAAATCACTCAAAACAAAACTCATCAATCAATCGGTCGAATAAAATTTGTCATTGAATAGTCGTGAATTGCTGCTGCTATTTTATTTATGAATGGTATATTCATTTGATGATGTATAAACAGACATTATGTTCCAAATACACGAAACGAATACTTTGGTTGAGTGGTAATATCTGTGTTGAATGTTCGAAGAGTATTTGATGATTTTATATATGTTAAATGAAGGCTCAAAACAAGATCTAACTACGACGCATCATGCATCCACACATTCTGCATGTTCACTTTATTCCCTTATTGCTCAAATCCCCCTTCTGTTATTTCTATCACCGTTTATACGCAGCCACCTATCACAATCGCTCAACATCATTTGTGACATTAATATCTGTCATATCCAGCCGCTGGTTATCTCTCCTCTGATTGAGTGATGAAATTTTCGAAAATTCCCATTCATTCTTCCACATCCTAATGAAATATTCCTTCGATTGTTTGATGGTCACCAATCCTCTGAATGATATTCGCAATGAAAACGCACACACTTGACTTGGAAATAATGAAGTTGTAGCATCCAAAACAAACTCGAATTGCTTTCTTGTTGCTAATTGAATTAAACCCTTTCAACGAAAAACCACCTAATGTAGTGATAACTTTTTGACTTGATTCACTCATCAAAAGAATTCAGAGAATGAAATAATCTCGTAATCAGCAACATTTGATCCGATTGCAGAGCTATTGACAATTCAAAAACTATCGACCGATTGGTTACAATGAAACAGGCAGATCACACACCTCTGAGATTGATACAGCATTCGGTTTCAAGCAACCCCCCCCTCCCATCTCCCCCGCAAACGGAACTCGAACTCGAACTCGACGTTCTCATTTCCGGTAGAATGTTTTTGTTACAGTACCAATCATAATGCACGAAAGATTACAGCATTGACACTGTGTTGAACACAAAAACCATATGAGCGGCGGCGTTTTCATGATTTGAGCGCTGCTTCATGAAGGAAAAAAACTCTGATGATTTATGTTCGAAACTAACATTAACGATGGTGGTATCTAGATGATAGTGTTTGTTGATGGTTGTGACGGGAAATGTGTGATAATAGGTGTGGATCATATGATGATGAGAGGCAGTCACAGAGGAATTCATCAAAAAATGACGACGTGAACGATTCGTTCAAAAGATTATTATTATTTCTTCGTGGCATTCATTCATTTTAAAAAGCAACATTTGCGATTGCTGCAGAAGAAAGTTGACGTCGTTGCGTCATCAATCAATCGTTTTTGAGACGAATTTGTGAAGTGAACAAAACGGAATTGAAACGAACAACTGAGAATACAAAACCAAAATGATACAAATCTGCAGAATCAATGAAAATGAAACAAAATCTGCGCAAAAATTTAAGATTTATGCACAAAGTGACATTGATGAGCGGGTCCACTGAATGCCCAACTGGTCATCTGTACAAGCCAAGGCTCATTAAATTCAACCTCGTTCATATAATCAAGCATCACTGATGCGAAGTGAAACTCGCTTGCCACTCGCTTGAGCACAAATTTACATGAGAAAGCGAGTGTGCCGCCGCAAATTTGCCTATGAACACAAATTTGATATGAATAGATTTGTGTGGAATTCATCGATTTCCAAGCATAATATCAATCGAATTAATTAACAGTGTGATAAGATGATGACAAAATGAAACGCGAACGAAGTTGTTGAAATTCTTAAACAGATACTGAGCACTCACTTGTGAAGTTTTTAAACAGCTACTGGAATTTGGTGATGACTTGACGAAAACAACATAAATAATAGTGAAATAATGAAATGACATTAATTCGTTGTGAATTCACTTTTTTCGTCTTTTTCATCAATGTGTACAGCGGGTCAATGCCTTCGTTATGTACTCACCACAAGTGAAATAATGCACTGGGAAAATGAAATGCCTGAAGAAAACAAACGCGCAACTATGCGCGATAGAATGGGATTGCAACGAATTATCCGAAAATAATGAGTAACGGCTGGCAAAGTGCATGATTCGCTTGCAAATCACCTTTATTAAGGTGCTTTTTTACGAGACAATTATTCGAGGTCAAATGTGGTGGTGGATGCATTGGATTGAGGCGAATGAAACAAAGCAACAACAGCAAAAACATCTGAACCAATGAGAATAATCACAAATGCCGCCGGGTCGGCATACATCCCAAATCAGATCTCCAAAAACAAACGCAAAAATCTCAACTCTATCATTTTTCAAGATCCCAAATCAGCAAACTGCAGACGGTATATATCACGAAAGCGTTAGTTACGCACTTCATTACGGAAATAATTAAACTCTTCAGTGATCAGCCGACAACACTGAGAGACGGTTAGCTGCTTCTTCAGTCTTTTCTGCAAAATAAATCGAAGATCTGAGATGGATGGACGAGGTTTTATGTGTGTATCCATTTGTGGGACGTGCGATTTGTTCATATATTTTAAAGGATTTGGGGAACAGAGAGGGCCATATCCATAGATGTATTTACCGTTAGTGTTTACTTGAAGATACGGCTGAGTGCGCTTATGAGGTCAACAATAAGGAACGAGAAGAGAATCGAAAAACATCTGAACGAAGAAAGTTATAGCTCGAAAAATAATTTGTGAAGAGAGATAGAGGTACATTACACGTTTTGTCATCATTGGAAATGTTTCGGAGGTTTGAAGGGAACAATTTTGATTCATTGGATGCGTTTTGCTGAGAAACTGCTTGCTCACATATGAAGAATGAAAAAATATTTTTCATTGCATTTCTTCAACTTTCGCCTCCATAATTTCTTTGCGATTTCCGATGGAAAGGTGACTTATTTCATAAATTCATTTTCCATATTCTCATTCTTTCCAACTTCTATTCCCAATTTCAAGCCATCTAGAATCGGTTACTTCCTCTTCAAATGTCGTGGTGAATCTGACTTTACCATCTCTGCTCCCTTTATTTTCTCACCAATCTTTTCGGAACTGTATTGCTCACACCAACTCGACCTTGCTTAGCATGCCTCTCAGTTTCGCTATTCAACCAATAATTTCACTCCTCTTACCAAACGAGTTGTGACTGAATAAGTAAAGTTCGCATAATCCTTTAAAATTGTCTTCGAAATCTTCTTATTCGATGTAATTCGTGATTATTTGTGGATTTTTCTGCGGCGCTCAATTCCGATCAGCAATTACACACATCTGCACAAACAACTCATTTGAACATTAAAATCTGCAATTCGAGCCATCGGTTTGAAAAGTAGGCGATAATACAGTAGACAAAAGGACGTAACGATTAAAGAGCGCCACTGAAGGTCAGCGCAACAAAAATTTTTGATCTAAATGATCATGATGATAGAATCCAGTAGAGGCCATGAGTATTTTTTGGATCAAAGAGAGGACAGTAGTTTATAAAGTCTATAACAATGGATAAACCATCAACGAGAGCTGAATGTAAGCTAAAAAACTACACTGGACCTGAAGTCGCCAAGGTTCAGCAGGCCAAACTTGTATGAAATTTCTAGAATTCAGAAATTCGGAAGGTTACACGAAAGAATCACATGAACATTACGGCATTTTGGAGTATCAACCAATGGCACATCTCAGTCATGCTTGTATGAGTGTCGATGAAGGAAATTTCGATTTCGTTAAAATTATGAATACCATTCAAAAGAAATTCATATTTTTAATGATTACTCATCATCAACCCACTCGTATTCATGACTGCGCTTATTCATTTCCCATTCATTCACTAATTTGTCGGTTCTTTCCAATGACTAATTGCATGGTAAATTCTCGTTCTTTTTGAGCAACTTCACAAGTTTTCTCATCGTATCATTCATTTCATTTCTAAAAGAACTGAAAAACGTTGAATTTGGCGTTGAGAAGGAAATATAAAATTCACTGTTTTCGTTTATTCATTCGTTTATTCGAGGAATCTCTTTTAATTTTTGAATATGTGCTAGATTGTTTGTTCATATCACGGCATAGTACCATCACACCTAGGAAACAACAGCAACAACAATGAAGAGGAAATAATATTATCATGAGGAATACCGAGACATACGAGTGCTCATCACAATAACGATATTATTCAAAGTAATAGTAATCGAAACAACAATGATGACTACGATAATCGCACGGCCAACAATGGCAACACTCGCTCGTGTCATGTAATAATAAAATTGAACAAGGCTATCATAAGAGACTGCTTCATCGAAAAATGCACAATAAGACGAAGACGACGCCGTTGACGATGACAAATAAATGAAAAGCAAAATTGTGAGACAAACTTCCGCATGTTTAGTTGTTCTCAAACAAAAATATCGTCGTCATTTAGTTTCGGTTGTTGCTTGGGAAGTAATTTGAAGTGATGTGCGGCGGTGGCGCATCGAAGACATCAGAAATTGTGTTTATTGATGACGTTTGGGTTGCTCGAATTCGCTAATCAAAAGACGACCCCAAAAAAAATTGCAATTGCTATCACATTTCACACCAGAATCGATGCATTTCACATTCAGTTAATGAAACTCATCGACGTAATTTTCATCGGTAACCACCAACAAATTTTTTACCACAGAACACTTCGATTAATCAGTTTCAATCATCGTACCATATCAACAAGATAAGTTGTTTTTTCTGCTCATCTTTTCATTATGATTGCAAATTTTTAAGATTTTGTGAAGTTTGCAAGAGAAATTCCAACATTTTGAATGGGGAAAAAACATTGCATCATTACGTTAGTTGTTGATTGCGTTAGTTCTTATTCGAATAAAGTCATAATAATTTTTGAAATATTTTCATGTGATATTCAACATGGCATCAGAATCTATAGATTTCAAAACAAAAACCTGACAAAATGATCGTCGTATCAGTTCAAGTGTAAAATTTTTCAACGAATAATTTTTTGTTTCGATTTTCACACATTTCAGCAAAATAATTGTGTATGCACATAAACCTGTAAATGTGGTCTCGACATAATAATGAACGAAAGCGGCGTTTCCTTGCAAATAAAATCAAAGCAAAAAATCAAGCAATAATCATTTTTGCGGTATTTAACGCCTTTTAACGCTTTTAATAAACCTGTATGAGAGGAGCGCTTATTTGTTTGATGTTTCTTCAGATGAATTTATTTCATTTTGTTGTGACATTTTTCAGGCGATATTAAAACAACACCAATCTCACCGATAACTAATAGCAGAGAACTCAACAAAAAACAACAACAAAAATTAGAAAAACTTTTGTTCGCAAAAAAAATCCACACGATGCGGCAAAAGCGTGAACTAGTTATTATTGCTTAATGATTAATGATTTTCGGAAATTCCGTTCAGTTAATTGAATGGTTAAATGCGAACAAACACGACTAAATTCTCTAATAAGTGCCATTTTCATGCGTTGTTGCCTCGATGACAGATTGAAGTTTTATTTTGTGAAATCATTTAGAATTTAGAATTCAGTAAATTCACAGATTGATATCATAATTTCAATTTCAGTGTGAAACACAGTTGAATGAGCAAAAAATTTTAAAAGTGTATAAATGAAATCTTCGATGAATACCACTTCACAATGAGGCTTGATTATGATACTTTGCAGCAGTGGCGCATTGCACAATGTATTAACAGAATTGAAAACTTTTTTGATTGATTGAATCGATAATTTCCGAGTTTAGCGAATTAAATGAATCAGCAAATTAGCTATCGCACATGAATGAATGAATCGGAAATGAAATATTTTAAAAAAAGGTTCTAGTGAAAATTAAAAATTAAAAAAATTTAAAATGAAAATGAATCTCTATAGATCAAAAAAGTGCTGTGCTTACCTTAGATCGATGTGTCGATGGAATTCTCAGTGAAGCGCCGATTCTAGCCACGATACGCTGACGTATCTCGACTCGGGATGCCGATTCACTTCGACGACGTTGGCTGTTGTTCATCACTGAACGACGTCTCGTTGCCGACGCTGTGGGCGATGAAGAGATAGATTCGTAGAAGTGCTCTTCGGAATCGTTTACGCGATGTTTACGATGCTCGTTGGCCGGTGTTGATTTGATCACTTTCCGTGCCTGATGCCCTCCACGATGACCACCACCATCAATATGACCAATGTCCACTACTCGCCCGATATTCATCACTCTCTCACCTGCTGATTGCATAAAGTTGATTTCTTTCTCATGCGCATAAACACTCATGCACAATCTTGCATAAGTTTCTTTTCATGTTTCACATAAATCACGCAATATACCATACACATATGCAGTAATAATATAGTTTGTTAGATATATCAACAGGTTATGTGCGTTTGGAATAAATACGCTATGGAGTGCATTTACACTTGCGTACAGTGCATTTGCATATCGCTGAATAAATTTGGAAACGCAGAAAAGGTGTGTGCCTGATACGCGTTTATGAATAAAACTAATACTTAAACGGCTATGAACTATTGAGTTTGCATATACTCATAAACATAACAAATTGATTACGATCAATTTGATCAATGGATTATGATCAATGGATGATTCAGGATCAGATAATTCAAATCTAATGACTAATGGTTCACCGTACCGTTAGACCATGGTTCATTATCATATCATAATCTGAGCGTATTCGATTACTAAATGAACTGACATGAAGCAGTTGAACAGATTTAATCAAACGCATAAATGCGTCCTTCTGACTGTGAGTTTCGATGGGTAGTTATTTTCAATGGTTTATTTTTGACATTTACGATGTTTTTTGACACGCACTTATAGAAGAGGTTATTCTTTAGCGGAGCATGGAATAGTAATGATGGTTTGTCGAAAAATTGTAGGATTCTGCTTGCTTGCTCATAAAGAACTGTGCTCACAAAACTGCAAAATTATACCAGAACGAGTAAAGAAAAGGATCCGAAAATCAGCAACAATCATATGAGAATTTGCCTATGAGATCAAATGATCAGAAGAAACAAGCAATTTGATTTTGAGGTATCAAATCAGTTTACTTGATGATGTTTGTTCATTTTATCCTAATTCGAATGTCTTTAAAGGTTTAGTTAAAACCAATATTATGCTCACCATATTCAAATAAACAACAGCAACAGTAATTACAAGCAAAACAATTCAAACGAAAAAACACGCTTAATATAATGTGAAAGTGCGATGCATTTGCTTACTGTATCCATTTCTCACATCCAATAGTATACGAATACGAGAGGATGCTAGCTTGCGGAGGCTACTAAAGGAGCTGCTAGTGACATCTAGATACGTCTTCTTTTTTTCGAAAGAATGAAATGACGCTTCAGCATAGTGTTTTCCGTAGAGAGCTGAGTCAACCTCTAGGAGTAATTCGTGAGTATCAGTGGCTAATTGAGGGTTTCAATGAAATTGATGATGAATTTCAATTTTTTCAATGTTTTTCCATTGCCTTTCGTTGTTAATTGCTGATGAGGTTCATATTCTTTGTGCGATTGATAGATAAAGTTCTAAAGATACTCGTTTCTTTTCAGAAAATTAATTTCTTTTACGCCACCACGGAATTTCTGATAAATTCTTGAAAGAGGTAATGAAGCTTCTGAACGTCACAAGCATCTATCACTCTAGCACTTGACCGAAGACTTCACTGTATACGAGGTCAAGCAGCTTGTAAATATCTTATTCACGTAAATATATACGAATATGGCTAGCTGACTTTCCTGTTGTTATTTCACTTCTGAATTTTGTCTTAAACTGGGCATCAATCAGTTTGAGGGAATAACCCATTGTGTTGCGATGCTGTCATATCGTTTGAACAACCTGTTATTGTTTTGAATATTCATCATCTGAATGACGTAAGATGATTAAGATGGATACACTCAAACTATCTGTATAACACGCTAATGCATAACCGATGCGAATCATTAATGCATCGATAAATTTGAATAATGTATATCAATTATATGAGCAGAGTGCATTTATTTGAAATGTTGAATGATCGAAATCAACAAAATTTGGTATCATTGAACAAGACAATAATAATAATACTACTACTAATAATAATAGTGATTGTTATAATGATGTCGATGAATCTTTCATGATCAGTTCACTGCAATTCTTACAAACAACAGCAAACATCATCACTCTATGGCCTAATTTGAATGGCGCTGATGTGTTTGATTTGCACTTATCAGTCGACTATCTCCTCTGTTTTATCGTCCGTCCGTCCTTAAATGTTCGGTCCGTTACCCGATCGGTTTTCCTCCTCATAAGGAGGTTCCTAACGAATTAAACGACCATCATATAACATAGTGTATCATATTTGTAACATTCATCTGTCACACACAAACAAATCAATTGCATCTTCATAACATGAACAGATTGAATCATGAGCGCACAAACAATAAACTCATATTGCCGATACCTTCAGGGATTTATTTATAAGCAACGAAAGCGAATTATTATCGTTGCTTTCATGTGCGTTTGTTCCAGCAGATTACCACACTTAATTTAGAACAGCGATGAGAGAAATTTAGTCTCTAATTCTTGTGGTTTATTTCACCGAACTTTCAAATGATCTGCATAAGTGTAAGCACATAATATACATCACATCATTAATTGTACAGATTAATTATACAATGTACCTGAACAGACAATTTTAAAAGAACGAAACAACTTGGGATATCAAGTGATGGAGGAGACCATTACTACGACTAACCAATTTAAATGTTACTTACATTCAGTCTTATTTGCAAGCGAATGAAGCTGGAAACATTAAAAAAGAATGAAACACAGACTAATGTTGAAACGAACGACAATTAAAGTCAAGTAAGGTACAAGAAGCGTTTCAAGATGTGAATGAACGGACCGGACCGGACGAGCGAATGGAATGTGCTGTAGAGCTGACATGAGATTGGTTGATGCAAGAGCACAAGAAATAAAAGAAATGAATTGATGAAATGAAAATAATTTTAAAATGTTTTTCTTCACATATACATTACCGTCAAAAACACTTCAAATGAAGATCACCATAATGATAAGGTCATCGATACGTCAACTTCGTATTCTTCTTATTCTTTTTCTCCCATCAGTTCTCTTGCCACAAAATTTTATTCATGAAGAAAATGTATTTTCTTGATTAACCACTAAATTTAATGTAATTAATGCGGCGACGTACTGATTCATATGCACATATAAATAATAAAATTAATTACCATCTTAAAAAAGCACAACAACAAAAATTCTTTTTGCTTTTCTTTTGTATCAGTATACCGCAATATGCAATTGAATAATATCGCCTCAAAATCGCAATCTTTGCAGCCGTTCCAATCTCTTTATCGTGCATCTACGAGTGGTTATCCATGTATAGCAATTACTTTAAAGTGTTTACAATGAGATGGATTAGTACTTGTGGTTGGCAATGAGTTGGCCAGCGATCGTGAAGCAAACAACACGTCAGCTAATCCTTCGTATTCGCCGGGAACTGGGATCCCCATCCCCATTATCATTAGAAATTTATTTCTTCACTCAAAACATTATTCCCTGATTGGAATAAATTATTCATTATGAATTACTATCATTTCACTATTCCGATGAACTTTTGAATTCGACCATTTGGTTCTTCATTGAGCGAGAGATTTCCGAATTTTCAATAGGGTTCTTGAAATATTTAGTTGATTATCTTCCAAGCAATTACTGCAGCAGCAGCAGTATACTCCCATCAAATAGAGAACAAATTTTATTTTGCACAACAAAGTGCTATCGTCAATGTCACACGCGTTTTTAACACACCAATCGGTTTGTTTAGACGACCTTCACAAAAATTTTTCTTCCACTCCGTATTGAACGTGTTTTTTTGTTCCGAGTACTAATTCAACAAATTTCACCGTTCATTTCAGTCATTTATTGCTCCTTGAACAAATAAGTATACATCCGTGAAATGGGTTTTTGTTTCATGATCGTTGTTTTTTTTTCTGTGGACAATGAATTCGCTCACTTCAAATGACCACTTTTTTGGTTCAGAGGTATCTCTCAATTCCACTCGATGTTTTATAATCATCAGTTCAGAAACAATGTCAAAAACATATTTTAATGAAATTTTTAATGAAAAAATGAGATACAATTTGGTATAAAATACAGTTTGATCGATTTAAGGCATTTAAAGACATTTAAGGACTTTAGAGACGTATCCGAGCCGTAATTGTGAGTGAGCGATAAAAATTAAAAACATTCATAAATGTATTAAACATAAATAAATGACATTATCAAAAGATAACAAGTGAATATGTAGAAATGTTCTTAGTTTTGCACTAAATCCACCCGTAAAATGGTTCTTAGCAATTAATGAGACCAGTATTATGACTCTCAGAATATCCACTCAAAATGACAAATTTCATTTGAAAGTAAACGTGATACTTATGAACACGAATGCATAATCACTGCGAAATCACGAAATGAAACGACTGATCGAAGAATAGAAAAGACTCGAAATCGACGACGATTCATCCGTTATTTCTTCACATCCACTCTTGCTTTCCAACTCTCTATAAATGTAACGCATTTTTACCTGAAAATTTTCATACTTCAAGTAAAATTAGAATGAGATTATCACTTGAGAATCTTACGCAGTCTTCAAGGCGCCGGTGGTTCAGTGGTAGAATGCTCGCCTGCCACGCGGGCGGCCCGGGTTCGATTCCCGGCCGGCGCATTTCTTTTCGATATTTTTGATTGTTTGCGTCAATAGGAACGTATTGACTTATTACTTTGATAAACTGGTTCACTTTCAGTCAAAATTTTCCAGTTATATAATTTAAGACTGAAATCTCATAATGAAATAATAAACTGAATTAAATATGTACTGTTAAACTCACCAAAATTTTCGTTTGAAGATGACTGATGAATTCATTTCTGAACGCTTCATCTCGAATAGTGATCGAAATATCGAAATATTTCTGACGTTTCTTTATTTCCAAATGTATACTGTGTATTTTCGTTGGTTGATTGGGCGCACATTTGGTTGTTATTCGCGAGTTTAGAATTAAAATAAAATCAAAATTGCAATCTGCGGAATTCGTTGATTTCGACGAGCATTTCTCGATTATATTCGATGGCAACAACCATTTGGCTAACTCCATTTCGGATGCATTCTCTTTGCAAAGAAGAAACACTAACGCCTCAGGTAGAGAGATAATTTGCTCCTGAAATTTTGCGGCCAATTCGTCTCAAATTTCTCTCATCGGATGCATTAAAATATCACCAACACTTAAAAGAATCCAACTCAAAAGTTCAACACAACCGAAAAGTTAACACTGTTATGAGAATTGTGATTGATATTGTTACTGAAATATCATTTGAACGATCAATTGAGCTTGAATGAACAGGCAAGACGATGCGATCAAATAAACAATCACAAAATTGGGATGAGGAGAATGAAACGAAACGGAAACATTTGAATCATCAAGCGTACATCTTTATTGACTCGATGTGACACTGGCCTTAGTACCAGCGATTGCGATGGAAGTGTTTTTGATTCAGGAACCGGCTTTATGAGATCCCAATAAGAAAAATAATGCGTTTCTAATTGTAGACGGAAGATGTGACTTGTACCGTTTGCAACGTCGTCGGTGTTAGTGAAACGTGGAAACTTTTTCAATAGTCGAGGTTTCAGCAGAATTGGAAGCAATATCCGATTCATGCATAGCAACTGAAAACTTACGGAATTTGAACTAAACTTTATTGCAGAAGGCATTCATCAATGACGATACGGTCTCTGCATTCGGAAAAATATATATTTTGTCGGGCGATTTTGCTTTGTTGAGGAGATATAGCTGATTTATTAAAGCTATCATATCAACTAGCGCAATGCTGCTCATTCATATGCATTCGATCACTATAGATCAATAGATGTTATACATTACTATAGAAATATGGGTTTGTTACATTGAAGCTTAGCGTCAGGTTTACGGAATCAATTCCTTGGAGATGTTATTCACTCAACAACAACGGCAAAAAATTGGTCTAATTAAATGAAGTCTCAAAAATAAAGCCTTTGTTCGCTTCGGCACTTCCATTTTTTATACTGAATGGATCTTTGATCGTGTAAATTCGACTGACAATTTTTGAATTTTAAAAATTGTTTGTTATTCACAAAGAATTACTTATAATAGAAACAACTCACCTCGGCATCGAAATCGTCATATTTTGAGAAATTTTCAATTCGCAATACTTTGGTGCATGAGATGTTCGCATCTGAATTCCATTTGCTTTACAAAAATGCCATCAAAAAATGAATAGAAACTGATGAACACAAATATGATTTCAATATAAACTTCGTGATGGTGAAAAATATTAAGAAAGTTTGGCAAATATGGATTTACTCAAACTCAAACAACCTGAACGGTGAGATTGTTCATTGGAAAGTGATACGATATGAATTGATAGAAACCAATTCGTAAGAATAAAATCTGATTCGTTTCGTACTTTCACAAGTAATAATGACGATCCTGTTGATAGTAATCGCAACTAAAAAAATTCACCAAAAAATATGACTGAGAGTGTTGTGCATCAATAGAAAACAATTTCATGGATCTGTTGCAAACTCGCTCGCTCGTGACAGATCCATTCACATTTGCAGCTGAACGTAGTCGAAAAACTGAATCGTTGAACTTATTCATCCTGATGTGAGTCAGTCAGTGGGGTGGCTTATGAATGAAAAACATTAAACTATACTAAATTTGATGCATTTGTTCAAAGATTGTTCTTTGTGAGCATTGAAAACAAAACCGATCATGTGAAAAGTTGAAATACCTCAAAATGGATTTGAATCGGGAAATGTTTCCGTAGACTGTAGCACTTATCCATTTCCACTTGTAAATGAATACCCATCGCCAGCTGCAACATCATTTAGATCATTTTTCATTCCATTCCAGCAAAAAAAAAATTATTTCTCTGATTTGATATATACCTTTAATGTAAGATACATATATTTGTATTTTTTCTGGTATTGTTTCGATTGCTCTAAGAAAAAAGATGAATACTTCCATGAAAAAAGTGATAGTCATGACAACTGAATTATTTAGGTTATTATTACTTTTACTATTCCTGCTTTCATTACTACCGTTTTTGTTACGGCTTTTTTTAATGTCACTTTGTATTATCTTAAATAAGAGATCACCTGTCTTGCCAAATTATCGAGTTCTTTTTCCTCATTTTTCAGATTTTTATGACGCTCAATTAATTCTTTGTATTGCTCAATTGTTTCTTGTTTCTCAAAATTTGCTGAAGTGCTCAGCGACTCAGCTGGAATATTTTCAGAATTGATATTTTCATTCGGCTCGTCAATATCCATGCCATTTTCATAGTGTAACTCATTCGTTTCATCAATATCATCCAATTCATCGGGCAATATGAAATCATCCATGACCGCTGTATTCTCAATATCCAACCTGTCAATTCAAATTATTATCTTGCAATCAAACAACAGAGATTATTTTATCTCTCATAAACGTCACGTTGTTTTAGATATTCGCTTGATAGATAAATGATTTATAACGGGAAATACTATGGACATATGGTTGTTTTTAGGTATTACCTCGACAAACTAAGGAAAAACATCATCTTGGACGTATGTTCATGAGATCCGAAATGATTTTGTAGTGATATCAGCTGTCTCTAGCGTAATAGATCCCATGAATAATACATATTTGAATCGAACTGAAGTTTATTTTGAAATGAACTGAAGAGTGCAAATGTAGAATTTCAATTGAACATCGCACGTGCGATTTGCGAAGAAAGGTTGTGTGGCGAAGCTGTTCATGCTCAAATGAGAGTACATTGATAGCACTCAATTCATTTTTGATGAAATCTCAAGCGGATGGGTTTTAGATTCTCACCTAATTTTTATTGGAATTGTGGATTTGACCATATACACGCCTAATGACAACTTAAATGTGCTTCATTCGAAGCGTAAAATGATTTCCGATGCCGTCGAGTGAGTATAATGTTAACAACAGTCAGAAAATTTTGATCAGTCAGCCGTTACAAGTGTCTCGAACGGCAAAAACAAATCATTTGTGAATGCACTAGTGAAACGTATCATTTCGCTAAAGAAAAACAAACTAATTGTAAGGAAGAAAATCATTTTCTAAAAATCACATCAACTTGAAAACAAATGAATCGGGATTGTTGCAAACAAGGTTGTTCTCATTCGAACGCAGGCAGAGTTGCTAAAATTGATGTGGACGAGCCAAATTTTAGCTATGCAAATTTCCACCTGCATTCAATTTCCATCTGATTCCGGTTCCGTAGAGGGCGGAAACCAAATGTTCACGGAACAGCTGTTAATCATTAAATACGCAGTGACTATGAAAGAATCTTTTCCCTCATGTCCAAATCCCTCTGTTTGGTATTCATTTAAGGATTCCTGCATAAGATCTGCGATACTGAAAGCATTTAAAACGAAGACTGCATTTAGATGTGAATTGATTTCTGAATAATCCAATCGCATGTTCCTAATGAACGACGAAAATGTTCACTGAATAAATCAGCTTCACTCTTTTATTGTATGCGCACGTCAGTCAGTGTATCTCTCCAAAACGTTCGAATATCTGCGATAAATTTGGATCGTTCTTTAAGGGAATGTCTCGAAGAGCAGCGGAGATACGAGCTCGTAAACGATACTATCAGTAATGCTTGAAAGTTGCGCACCATTCTTCAACCGTTCGACTGAAACTTGACAAGTAGATCAACCTAAAACGGAAAAAAAGTTATGTGGTCCTCGAAATCATCAATTAGTTTTGCGCACATACCCTCAGATGAAGGTATCGAGATTTTAGAGAACCTCAATGTATTTACACCAAACACCAACAATGCCATTGCACTAAGAAAACAAAGCTGATTATTGATATGAACTTCCTTCGCTTTTCATTCTTTTTTTGTTGAACTTAATGAAACCATTGAAATTCAATGAAAGCATTTGCTTTTGTTTATTATTCACACGCAACTTGCATTCGTTTGGTGTTTCTGCTAATCAACGTTTGACGAATCTCGCTAGTAAAATACCCTTACAATTCAAAATTCGGCTTCACACTTCCGCCTCAAATTCGTTTGTATTGAACAGATTGCTCTCAACATTAAGGACAAACACACACTGATGTTCATTGTTTGCAAACTGAAAGCACTTGAACTTGCCGCATTTGTACGCGTTAGCTGTTCAATATGTTAACCAGTTACATTATGGAATCTTTATTAGTTGCTATAAGATTCGATGATGATTTCAATGCGATGATAAGAGAAACAGAGATAGGGCAGTGATGTGGACGACAGAAAGGGCGGCGGGGGGAGGGATTTAGATGGGATAAAGGGGATAAACGATCGACAACATAACAACAATGAATGAAAGCAACGGAGGAGGATTAATGAACGACGGATACCACCGACGGATGAAAGAAAGCCTACGATTACTGAGCGGAGATGAGGAGGAGGTAATCAGAAGAAATTCTTAGGCAAAAATTCAGAGAATACGAACAAATGAAACGAAGAAACTATTGCAGTCAAAGCTAGCTGATCATAAGTCAACACTATCATCTGTAATAGTCGATGGTCGTTGTAAGCAGGAGATGATTTCAACAAAGAATAAAGAATTCTTATGCGAAATAATGAATTTGACGGAAACTGGTCAAATGTGACACTGAATCAAAAATGAATCAAAAACTAAAATTCTTCAGATATTGTGATATAATGAGACCAAATAAGAATTGAAAACGAGATAAACTTGAATTGCACTCACACATAAACGACAACATCATTACGGATTGTAGGAACAGAGTGACGGAGCGAGTGACGAAGATTACTTAAAGGGCATCAGCAGCAACAGCAGCAGCAGTCAGCAATTCCAACGCCTTATGCTTTCGCCTCTTTGTAAGTTATTTGCTGCTGCTGTTGCGTATATTTGAGATAATAAATCTACGCGTAGCACGGAGGAATGAAAATGAATGAAGAAATGGCACTGCAACATATCTAACAAATAAATATGAACGCCGCCGCATTCTTTCCATAAGGATGACGAGCGATGTTCGTATTTGTGAGTGTATGAGCAAAACATTTTATTCACCATTTATAATAGCTCTCCTTGTTCTTCTTCTTATTGCAATACTACCAACAAACAACACGACGGCACACTTCTTTAATAGCAACAAAACAACAAGCCATCAAAATCCATCCATCCTATCTATCAAAACAATGTCAATCGCAGCAGCAATAACGATTAAAAGAGTTACAACAACGTAACTAACTCATCGAATGACGAGGCGATTATTAATGTGTGTGTCTGTTTTGATTAACTTGTTTACTGTTTACTTGTTCGTTCGTGTATCTTGTAAGTTGTCTTATTTATTAGGAGCACGGAAGGATATCCTATCCGTCTATGAGGATTACTGCAATCATGATTGCAGGTTGCTTTGCTAGACCGAAAAAATTTCATTATCACAAGTTTTCCGATACCTGTTAATCACTTGCTTGTGTATATCGCATAAAGAAAGATATCTTACCATTCTCAACATTTTTCATTCATTTCATAAATTCATTTTGTAGCAAAATGGATTCGTCTATAGCAGTGGTTCGTACCGGGGAGGAAGAGGGGGGGGAGGGAAAGAAAGATAAGGAAGGGAGACTTCTCCTGGAGGAAATTTTAGAGTGTTAAGCGGAAACGTAAAGGTTAGCAAATCATTAAGGCTGATTAATTGTTTGTTTTTTTGAATAATTATTTCTCGGTTGTCGGATAATATTTGTTTGATGTATGTCTGACCGCAGGGAATTGATTCATTTCGTGCAGCTGACGGATTCTTTTCAGCGAACTTCTTTTACGTCAGTGGGTCAATTGCCTCAGTTTCACCTCATTTATGGCTAAAATTAGTGTTCACCCGATTAGTTTCCCCCGAATTTCGTTCGCTGACCTTTTGGACGGCTCCATTCTGTCCACTTTGCTCACCTAGGGAATGCTCTACCCCGGCTAAGAAGTTACTCCCCGACTACCAGAACACTACCTGAACTGTAATCGCTCCTCAGAGAATAGGTGGCGCGAGAGGGAACTTGTGGTCGGTCACTCACACGGATTATTCGAGAATGCAATTAGAGGTTTATCATGAGGCGTGTCACTGGTCTCTATAGCCGCCATTTTGTTGCTTATTCTTGAGAGGTGGACATAAGTATGATGCTGTGCTCTTTGTTCGTTGTCCTAAGAAATTATAGGTGCTTCTTTCTCGTGTTTTATTAATGTCTTCTTACGTTTTATCAATGTGTCGTTCTTCTATTATTTTTAATCAATTTCAAGCCGCTTAAATGCTCGAATAAGCAACGTCTCGGAAATAACTTCGATAATGTTGTTATACATTAGCTTTAAATTGAACAAACTCAGCTGAAAGCTAACCAAATGGATTTGATTTGTGTTTTTTCATTCATATTTTCCATCCACTCATTCGAAATATACATTCCCAATTTGCCGTATGCGTACTCACTCATTGGAAGAGCATATGATCACGAACTCGACGAATTCACTCAAGCCATTCTGATGCTAGTGCTGAAAAAATAAACAGCTTAGAAATGGATTTTTACGAGAGCGAAAAGTAATTAGCTAATCAAAGCAGCAGCATGCAGACACACTTCGCGTTCGTTGCTTTACAGTAGCGTTGCTTTATAAATGACTTAATGATAAAATCCAGTAAATGGCTCAAAACAACCCAATTAATTTATTGTTGATATTCTACAGACAAACAAAACAAATCCGACATTTGTTTCGCATTCTCTCATCGTTTGAATCAAAACAGTTTTTCTGCTCTTCTCGATCCAGTAAAATCTCCCAGAGGTGCTGCATCATATCATCATGTTCGTTCAACAAAGGACGACGCATTCGATAAAGAGTTCATTTGGCATTCGGCAAACACCTCAAATTCAGACCTCAATCACCCTCATCCTGATCGTCAGTATAATTGCTGTCGATCAATTTACCTCCTTATCCTGCTTTTTCATCAAATGGTGTTGTTTTTTTAAGCAACACTGCCCGAGGCTACGTTCATCCAGTTAACGAACGAAATGCACTGAAAAGGTGTCCGATGAGATCCAATAAGCATTTTTTTTGAAAAAAATTTTCATTAGAATATTGATTGAGTAGCGTATTGCGTGATGTGCTATATTATATGGTTGCTGCATGCATGTGCTTGTGGGTGATTATTCATTTGTGATTTAATGTTGTATGATATAGTAATGGCATCTGATCGACAATGATGGGTCGGAGAAGTGGACAATTCCGATGTTCGGATTGCGATCGAACAAAATTTAGAAGGTCGGTCAAAATTCAGTCTGTCGGAAATCCGAAATCTCGGAATTCGATCTCTCGTAGTGATGAAATTTCTTGTCGGTTCGATGGATATGTGAAATGCCGTTCGGATGCTATCATTAGCGTGAATAATATGATATGATTGCACGAATATGATATGAACATGATACCTAAAATATAAGGTTGTGCTGTGTTGATGTGTAAAACGATAGATACATGCAAAGGTGCTAACAACATGTTTAAAACTCAAATGCACTAAGAAAAAATGCACTATGTTACCTTTTTTTGTGGACAGGTGCAATAGAGCATTATCATCCCCATGAGGTCACTCCGATTAAATAACGCATTCCATTTGGTCTACAATCAAGCGAAGATGTTGAATAGATGCTTTTCGCGATTGACCCTCGAAGGTGAACGACAATTTAGGCACGATCGCTTCAATTAATGCAAAAAATTGTCTTCAAATATTCAAATTGCCTTCGGGAAACGGTGTCAAGTGGGGATAATTGGTAAAGCAAAACAATTCAGCAGTTTTCTGCATACGGAGCAATTATAGTGCTAAATTTCTCGGAGATATTTGTTCGTTAAGGTGCTGACAATGAGCAGATATGATGAGCATGTTCAATGACGAGTGCGCTAGTAAAATGTGATGTTGAATTTATATGCAGTCATTTTTAATCATCTCAAACGAAGCCGTTTGTTTAGAGGAATGTTACTTTTTTGAGGGAGAAGTAGAGTGTTTAGTAAAATGGTGTTGAGTGGTGATAATGACTGAATAGCTCGATGAAATACGCATTAAAATCATCGATGAGCTTATCGTTAGTGTTTGAAGCAAAAACAAAACTATATTTTGGAGCACTACTAGTGCACTCAGTCCCTTTATCCTTAATATGTTCGGTCGTTAAGATCCTACACATCTAAACATATGGTATGTAATAATAATGTGAATAGTCATAAGACCATAATGTGATTCAACTAGTAATATAAGAGAATGCTAATAATTTTCTATCATTGATGTAATAAGAAATAATCAATGCGGGTTTTTTGTTGTATTACGAAACGGATTTATTAGCATTCGAATTAAGTGAAGCGAATGAACAACGCAGCAGTCTGAGGATTGCTTATAGCAAAGGCGTGAGAAAATGACAGTATTTTGAGAGCGCAATGAAAAAAGACATTTCGAAAAAAAAATCGGTGAAGCGAGGCAATTCGTTGGCGAGTGAGGAAATGATAGCTGCTTATTGAAAGAGAGTTTCTTTAGATTTTCATTCATTCAGATGATTAGTCGTAAACAAAATTGATTCATCATCAACGCCTTTTAGATTTGCAATGCGAACACTTTAATATCTTGCGCTTTGAATGTTTTGTTGAATCTCCATATTTTTATACGTTTGTGTTTTCGTTTGTACTTCTCGTACAATAGACTGAAGGTAAATAGAATCACGAGAAAACTGTTTAATTTTTTTCAAATTTTTAAATTTTTAATATTTCAAAAAATTCAATAATTTTTGTTTAATCCTTCAATGAAGTGATCAGGACAATTCGTTATAAATCCTGATGGTAATAATATTAATAGTGATAGTAATATTTAAAAAATGATAATATTAATCATAATCATAGTGGCGATACTGATTATGATAATGTTTAGGATAAAAAAATGCCGTAAATTAATGTTACGGCATTTGTCGTGTTCTTACCATTACCATTATAATATTCAGCTGTAACATTCAAACTGGCTACGGAGGAGGCATCGCTCTGTCAACTCATAATCTTACCGTTTCATATTCACATCAATGTTCCTCACCACACTTCTCTATCTCAATACTGATCACACTATCAATCACATATTGATTACAATCGTATTAATGACTTCAAAAAATAAATCATAAATTCAGTTATTTCTGTCAAAATTTTTGAATAAAAATCTGTTAATCTTAAGAATAATCAAAAATAAACATTATAAAAAGACGTCAAACTAATCAATCGATTTTTAAACGAACGAACCTTATCATTGTACTTAACGCTTCGAACACACATTCATTTTTTTGGCCCAATGATTCAACTGAAAATTTCCGCTCAAAGCTTTCGAATACATTTAATTTACGAGCGCATCTTTCTGACGTTAACAATTGGTTTGGTTTAATTTCTCGTATCAAACATGCGAACAGTCATGTTAAGCTATCGCCCTTAACATGCAGCGCTTATTTTCTATGATTTGAAGCGAATGTGAAATATATCACGCGATGAGTCTTAATAATGTATCGACAAAAGCAAAGTTCAAAAGAAACTGAAAAAAAAGGAAATGAAACTACGTGTTCGTTCGTGCAAACAACAAACATTTATGTTGAGCATTTCAATCGGTGAAATATCGCCGCTCACTGTTCAAATAAACAATGAAACTACTAGATAATATCGATGATGATAATTTCATCAGTAACAGTTGGTTTGGTTTGGGTTCGTTTTATGAAACCTCTTCAGTGACAATAGTAATCATTCACATTCAATTATCACATCGCTATTATCATTACCATCATTATTATCACTATTAATATTGCTATTATTATTATTATTATTATTATCATTTTAATTATTATTTGTCCAAGCATAACTGATATCATTGTGTTATCTGTTTATCACTAATGATTTTTCTAGTCAAACATGCAAAATATGCCCTCGTAATCAGCGAGTACAAGGCGGCATATGTTTGCGAACATCTCACAAATCAATTGCTTGACTTGATTGTTTTTCGGTTCTTCTTCAGTTTTAAGCAACAATTGCAAAAAGTTAGACTTTCAACAAAAGATTACTCATTTGTGGAATGTATTGTTTTAACGAATTTAACGTTTAAAGAGGTGATCTCAAGTGTGTGCGAGATGATTGCTTTGACCCTCATGCACGCAGCTGTGGAATGGATGCTGGGCAGTATTCGTAAGGTAAGGGAGAGGGCTGAACTGATGGACGGATTTTGGACATTGAACGATCATATTTGTTTGTATTTGTTCAGGTCATCGTAATCCTTTCCTAATGTAATCAGTTAAGGTCATTGCGGCCCAAGCGAATATATTATGTTTAGTTTGACTATGGCTGATCTGATGTGTATGCATCTGTAAATTTTTATGCTATTGTAGTATTCTCGGAAAACTTGATGAAAATGAGAATATTATTTTATGTTTTTCACAAATTCTAATTATTTCTTCCAAATCCATCCGAATAACTAGTCATGTTTTAAATAATTCTGACCGTTTCAAAAATTTAGATAATTTCATTATCTAAATATCTAATCGTAAATTTTCTTGCCTAGATAATTGATTTCATTACCGAAACGGTACTGGAGAAGATAATAATGAATAAATTACATCACATCTATGACTAATACCTGATAATAGTGAATGGTAATGATAATAAAAGTAGCACTAATAAACTGCTGAAACAAAATAGCAGATAGTAGTAATCATAATAACAATAGTAATAGTAATGGCAATAATACTAATAATGATTATAAGTAATAATAGTAAGTAACGATTGTGACTAATAATAACAACTCATTGAGCGAATAAGTGTGTTTTGTTTAGATTCCCATTTAAGATGGTGTTTGGCT
The DNA here is from genome assembly GCA_035041965.1 of Anisakis pegreffii. Classification (NCBI taxonomy): domain Eukaryota; kingdom Metazoa; phylum Nematoda; class Chromadorea; order Rhabditida; family Anisakidae; genus Anisakis; species Anisakis pegreffii. The sequence continues at coordinate 42,869 of JAPYMA010000479.1, forward strand.
TGGTTGGATATAAATTATATTTGGTATACACTTGATTTAATTCATTGCTGCTTCAGCTGTCAAGTAGACTTGCATTGCAATTGATGGTGTCCGTTTGTCAGTCAGTCAGCTGATTCATAACAAATTTCATTGGTAATCAACAAAAAATTTCTTCAATTAATCTTATTTTGTGCTTACATCGTCGTCTTTTCTTGCTGTCCTCTTTTTCAATTTCGTTTCTTTTTCCTCAGTCACATTCAAGCAGCAACACCGTTCAACAAGCAACGATCAAACGAACTCTTCATTCAGTATTTTATTCGAAAATATTCGTTTATTCGCCTCCATATAATGATGATTATGCGTTGCCCTTTGCATCGAATCACCAATCTAACATTTATGTCGTTCTTATGCTTATATATTGTTACTGCTCTCTATGATAGTGCTTGATCGATTACGAATATTCATTTGCATGCATCACAGCGGGGAAGGAGCGAGCGCGAGCGAGTGCACATGATCGATAGATACGATAAATTTGTTACGATTTTACTGACTGACACTAATCTCCTAAGCCTTGAGATTGATTATGTGAAGCCGAAGAAACGGCCAAGCGTCAATTATTCGTCTTTTGTTGGCGAAGAAGGGAATTCGAAACGGAAACGACTACGAAGAATATCGTAAAAATAATGTGTAACATAATGATGTAGCCGTTGAAATTCAAAAAAAAAAAAATCATTGTGTTCGTACAACTCATTGAATCCAGTTATTTCCTTATTCTAGTACAAATGAATAGCACAAAAACAAAAAATACAGTGAGTACATTGCTAAATGTCCACCAAACGCACGTTCCTCACCGAAAATTTTACTCGAATTATGTGAGTTTTTCGAAGTAATCTAATGATTAACAATATCCAACCATAATTGTTTACGTCGTCTTCGTATCGCCGCATCATTATGTTCAATTATGTTTAAGTTTTTATGATCGACTCTGATCGTTAATCTCGTCGAGATTTGCTCGTTCATTGACGACGCGCATAAATCACCGAATGAATTTCCCCGATCCTAAAGTACCCACTATTCTTCGCGTTATTCCAAACCATACAATGAGTCATCCATCCTATCCACAAAAAAAAATCGCCTTCTAAACGCATAACCAATTGAATATCATTAATGCTTTTCTGTCAGTTCCACTCATCAGTTTATTCAATTAAGTTTCTCTATATTCAATTGTACATTACATGTGCGTATTTTTGAGTAGAATTTAATTTTCATCTGAAAGTATCCATGAAATAAATGTTTAATGTTCGTTCGACTATTACGTTACGGAATCAGCTATACTATTTACGAGTGTATTTAATCAGTAATAATAATTATTACAATTGTGATAATAATATTATTACAATTCTACAAATGTTTAGTAAATATTGACCGTAGCAATCAAATCGTAAAGATAATCGTAGCAATCAAATCAAAGTGGTGATCAAGACGCGATCAGCACTATTAATTGTTGACATTGTCGGTAATAGTAATCGAAAAGGTAAAAACGATAAAGAAGTCTAATGTTTGCTTGTTCAGGTCACTGCTTAACACCGCAAGTGCTTCTTCACTCACGGTTATCACGGTCATACGCTGGCCCTTGGTGATAATCAATTTCGCTGCTGCATTTCTTATCAGTTCTATTCACTGCATTCATGTCCTATTCACTGCGCACTTCACTTTAAGACTCGTCTATAGTATTATTATCACCATTATCACTTAAGTGTCAATCATAATCGATGAACGAAACCGACATAATTCGTGTATGTATTCCAAATGGAACGGCTAAAAGTGTTCGCTATGATTTTGAAACTAAAGTTCAGGTCAGTGCTTGTTTTGTTCGATTCCATTTGTTAGTCTTACGTAAAATCCATCATTTGCAATTATTTCCACATCTGGTGGCCTAGCAGTATACATATACAAGTTCAGTCATAAAATGGCACTTTATGGCTTGGGCAGTTCCGGTACAATGTTAGCCAGGTGGATAGCTGGCTCAGGCTTTAGAATAACTGCCTCGTTCAGCTGCTGTGACATTGATCACTAACATAAAACATCCACTGCGTAGACTATTGACGTGCCAAAATGTCCGATGCCAACCAATGGCGCCTACAACATCATACTTCTGTTTTATCAATTGCTCATGGATTCACTGATAAGAGATCTCCAGAAAAAAAAAAGAACAGATCTGGTCCAGTCGTATGCATTGAGCAATAGATTTATGGTTTAAGACGATTGAAGCAATGTATTTTTCGTTTTTTTCAAACTTCTAAAGGAACATCGAAATGATGAACGATGATAGATTAATAATGATGGGTATATTCGATATTTATAATTGATATAATAATTTCATTCATAAATCAAATTTGCTCTTTAGAGATGCAAATCTCTAATCGCGTTGGATATCTATCTGTTCAGTTGCAATATTCTTTTGGTATTTATGAATAAGATAATGCTTTAAGATAAGATGCACACACTTCGTCGTCACTATGTGAACATCACTATTACAGTATCTGCTGATTTCAAATAAGTGATATATGAGAATATAAGTCAAAAAGTTAGATGTGTTATGCAAAGACGAATAAAACAGTGCGGGCGTTTTAATCGTTTCTGTGAGAAGTAATAAGGATTAATGGGAATTTGCGATGACATAACAATTAGCGATGACATAACATTATATTGGATGTTGTGCTCATTAAAATCGATGCAAATGTTGTGCTGAAAATCAACACTTTTTTAAATTCATGAATAATATGGTGCTTTGAGATAAGATACATTAATTGTAGCGTATCATCCACGTTGTTCTACAATCGTTAGGCATCGATAAGATATCGTATGGGCATTTCGCACTTCGTTTGATACAATTTCCGATGGCACACACCACGACGAACAGCGATTGTTACTGGCTTCACGGCAGTTATACAATGCGCAATATCTATGAGAAATACTTCAGCAACGCCGCTTCATGCTCACAACTTCGGTAACGTTTATCATAAAGCACTTGCGGACACATTCGTTCGATAAGATCACATCATAGATCAGTGACAGAAGTATTAATCGGAACATAAATATCCATTTCATATTTGTAAAAAATTTCCATGCACGGGAGCATGTTGCACTTCAAATATTGAAGTTTTTGAAAATCTCTGAAGCATTCATTTTGACATTAATATTCTCGCTGAAAGCAAGCTGTTCTTGATTCAACCTTCAAAAAAATATCAAAGAAAAATGACTTAAACGTGAATTGTACAGTATGGAACCATATGTCAGCAAATGAATCCTCAGAATCTATGATCTCTGTTTCGGAGAAAAATCCGAAATTTTTTTAAAATAAAAGAGTTTGTTACTCATTATGATTGAATCTGATTTCATAGCAATATGATCTGTTATGATGTAGATCTTTTCAATAAATGGATCGGATTAAACAATTTTCGAAGGAAGTGAATTAATGCTGATTGATTGTTTTGAGATTCGAGTTGCGATTACGATTCGTACCAAGCGATCTCCAGGAGATGTATCAGACACAAGCCGAGGCGTTCATGTTTCTTCATGAGCAAGTGCTAGCCGACTATTTGGCTCAGGTGACTAACTGATCGTGTGCTTAGTCGCTAAATTATTCGATCACATCCAATAGATCATCATTCCTTAAAACTGCATTAAAACCGAAAAAATGAAAGAAAAGTTGAAGAGCTGCTTCATCAAACTTCTTCAGTTACAGTTCATTCAATGTGGGGAATATACTATCGTACTATTGTATGATACTTTTGATGCTCTATGAAATTATCAGGACGATGTCCACCAATGAAAATGCACTATCCACTGTAGAAAGTCTCTTAAATGAACTTATTGAAAACTGAAGCAAGCGGATTTCGATCATGCATCAACATTGAGTTGTTCGTTCGTTCGTGTAAAGCAATGCAAACGAAAAACATTAACTTTAATTCAATGTGCAAAACACGTTGTCGTTGTCATGAATGTGCTTTCGCTATCATTATTTTGGACTTGAATTACCAAATAAAAGCAGCAAGCACTGCGAAGTGCATTGAGGAAATAATGGATGGATCATTTGAAAGCAACGCTCTCAGCGCTCATCATTCAAAATGCATCAGCAGCATCAGTCTGTTTGTGAGTATATGAAAATTATAGCGCATAAAACAAGCTCACAAGGGAGCGATTTTCATTTTCACGCACACTTATATGTGATAAATCTTCGTGGAAACAAACGTTCCTGGTGTGTATGTGAGGGAGAAAACAAGTCAAGTCGAAATTTTAACTATGGTGATAACGATGATTATACCGTTGGAAAGCTTAACAAGAAAAAAGAGTGTCATACGTTAAGTCATAAATCGAGTGAAACGAATTATTGCAACTGAATTGCACGAAATATTGCTGCTGCTGCTGATCCATTGCTGTGCTTTGCAACGACGGATCAGTAGCAGCAGCAGCAGCAGTCATAAAGTCAGTCATAAACAATGCCATAAATAAGCTGAATGGTTGCAAAGCAATTGTTGTTGACAACGGCGAGCGAAAAGTCGATCGCTCGCTGTAAATTGACTTCTTACAACTTAACGATTGGAAATGTTGAAATGAAACGAATGATTCGATGTGCTGCTGCTGTCTCACTGGAATTTCGCTAGTTAGAGGGATGATGCATTATTTCAACTGAGATTGTTTGAGCAATTTTGCAATGAATGCAATTGAATGCAAGCAACTAAGCGAAATCTTTGTAAAAAGGACACTGCTTTCGCTCTAAAAGTAATTGTTGATAATGACCACAATAAATCTGAACGAAAAATCCTTTACGATTGGTGCCGAAGTATATAATGAGTGTGGTTAATTGCACGAACAACATTCGCCTTTTCTATCACAAACCATAGTCATCCCAAAACTGTACTATAACACAAGTTTCGGATGTGAGCGTCACTTCCCGAAACGCCAGTCGCCAAAAACTTAAGTTTTAAGCATCCACTGGTTCAGATTCAATCGCTGGTTCGAGCGTATCTGAATCGGATTCGATTGAAACTTATTTGGTTATAGCATGAAACTTTGCTTGATGCTTGCTTGATTGATTCATCACACATTTCGCAGTGATGCTTGCATGCATCAAAGAGTCATTAGATTTTATCGAATGGTCTTACAGTGAGTCTCACATGAGAATGTCAAGCAAGAATTATCAAGGAAAACATGAGAATTGTATCATATCATGAAGAGATGATTTGTTTGCGTTTCAGGTCTCATGGAGATTACCAAACGAAACAGCAATGGAACTCGCCTCACTTCAAGTTCGAAAAAGGCTAGGCAATTTAAATGTGTAAGACATGTGAATGTTTCATTACCGCAAAAACATACCTATCATAATTATTGTTCTCTTATATTCCATTCTAGTTGTCTTCCGAAAGAAATTGCAATCACATTGCACAAAGATCTCACCTTTATGCAATTTTTATCAAAATGACTAATGATCAAGATCAAAAAACGATCGACTAGATGCAATTGTTCCTTTATTGACGAACCTCATTGAATCCTTCGTGCTTCTACTGCATCTGCTGATTGTTGTTGAATGGTGCAGATGATATTCGTTCGTTGAATAATAGCAAAATATTTCAGATTAGCGATAGAGAAAAACGTTAGCTTTGAAGAGTTGGAAGCTGAAGGCATACTGACGCGATATTTGCCCGAAACAATTGTTGTCAATACGAAGGTCCATTCATCCTTTATGCTTTAGGTTTTCTCAAATTTTGTTGCATTGCTAAAATTAAAAATAATGAGAAGAATTTCATTCATGTCGTTGCTAGAAGAAAAAACACTTATTGCTTGTTTATTATTTGTAGTGTGCGATAGATTTGTTCTCTAATTACGTTTTTAGATCGCAATTTTTGGCAGTAGTGATTTTTTTAACATTCAGATCGCGATTGTCCTTTGTCTGTTGCTAGTAAATCTAACTCAGTTTTCACCGGATATTCATTCATTATCACACAGTTTTATCCACTTGATTCATTTGTATTGCACTAGCAAAGCAACTGATTTCTTTCTGTGTACTCTACGGAAATGCATTAAGTTTGACGATTCGATCCAATACATTCTATCGCTGAAGCAAAACGAGTGTTGATTCTGTTCAATTGCGTGAACGATAATTAATTAATGAATGATTATTGAGTTCAGCCGAAAGCACTACGCAAGTCGTTATTGTCAGCAGTTAAGCGTAACGCAGCCCTATCACCGACCGAGTGTGTTCTGCGATTCCTCAAAATCGTTCTGAAAGTATCACAGTTCGATGTGGAAATATTTCGAGCATCACTTGGGGTCAGCTGCATGCACGTTCAGTGTCGTCGTTTTTGATGATTCAGTCATCATAGAAGGACAGAAATTTTGAAAATCACTCAAAAATTCAGCAAAATATCGGCAAATTCTCACGATTTCATTTTCCGCAAACACTCTCAAACCATTCACAGAACTGAGCGATGAGTTAAAATGACATTTTAATGAAATTTAAGTAATAGACGTCTTATAAGTCAGCAGAAAAACCGATAGATTAAAGAGATAAATGTTGATTCGTAACTTTTAGGCAGGATGGACATCACCTGTTGATATACTTGTTGGAATGCGGATTGGGATTTCGTTCAATACCGAAATCCAATGTGCGGTGAATTTTTGCCCTAATCTTTTACGCGCAATTTTTTCATTGACTTTCGGAGATTCGTCTTTTTCCCAACAGCACATTATTTCGCTCTAACGAGAAAAATTTGAATTTACGAACAGTTTTGAGACGGCGATCATTCGAATGTTTTATTCTGATGTGTTTCTGATGATTCATTCATCCGTTCATTTGCTATGAATCAAACCATAAGAATCTAGACTTGCGAGAATACAGAGACTTGAACCACATATTTTGAGTGTTCCAGCCCACGCTAATCACTCAACTGCACAATATCACTGAAATATCAGTGCGAAAGCTGGACGAAATATCCGAAAAAGCCATTGTACAGCTACGAGTCACCGGAAGCTCTCAGCCATTGGTATGTGTGTGAAATTTAAAATATCAAATCTAAAATGCCTACTGATTTTACTGATCCGCCTATTGATTCAATTTATTTGGATGAATATCACTTATTCATCGATATCCTTCATTGGAAACCACATTGTCAATTTGTTTTTCCTCGATTTTTTATGCGACATTAACTCAGATATCACGAAAACACCATACGCTCTATCTGTGATCAATCAATCAGCAAATTGTCCTCCAAAGTTTCCGTTCAATTTCACTTCTTCAGCTTTGTAGTGATATATTCTGCTTCACAGAAAATTTTTGCAATATTTTCCTATAGGTTCATGAGGACTTCAGCTATTTTGCGTATTGCATTGAATTTCAGTCAATAACGTTACCGAATTGGTTAATCGCTGAATCGTTGGCACATTTGATAGATGGTTACCAAATGTTGTTGTCACAGCAAAACTCCGTTTGGACTCCGCGAGGTATTGCATCGCTTCATTGAAATCTCGATCGGACTCTGCTTGCAACTGTATTTTTAAGCGCAGTCTATGAGCTCAACCCACTGTAACTCCGCTTGCGGAACAGAATTTCAAACTACTTTTATATATCAACGAAATTACGAGCAGTGTTAACACCATATACTCGAAATATCTATAAATATACCAATGAGTCTGCTAAAGTCATAACTTACAGAGTTGAAATGTCATGCGGTTGCATCCGAATTCTTTGCTCAGTGCGAATCATTATCTTTGCCGCGTCGACAGAATGGCGACAAACGAGCTGATGAATCCAATAACGCAATGGAAATACATCGAACTTTATCACTGAGTGAGTTTTCCAAGTGAATTGTATTTACTTCTGTGAGAGAGGTTCTGAAAACTTCACAGTACTTCGAAGTAAGTCTATTGAAGTTTCGCGATTGACAGTGATCTAATAAGTAGACAATGACGTACCTAAATGAATTCATTCACTACTTGTTCACTAAGATTCCTCGTGCTAAAAATTGTGCTTAAGATCTTTTTCAAGAGTTCTGCTCGATTCAAATTACACTTCAAAACCCCTTCAGCCTACCAAGTCAACTACGCTGAAGGAAGTGATATTTTCAATTGCTAGCTGTTATAGATGTCGATTTGCACATTGATCGATCGCGTGTATCGTTGGAGGAGTTGCTGGGTGACGGACAATTCGGTAATGTCTACCGTGGTACTTACACTCAAGAGGTACGCACTGTTTGGGTGAACATACGGCATCCGCCGAGTGTTTATAGCGCCTAATCAGGGATATTATATTGTTGCGTTCAGTTGGTGCAATTAGAATCAACCAGAACTTTGATTTGATCCTCAAAGACTGAAGTATTTTTCAAAGAAGTACATTTATATCTTATAATGGAATAATCAGTTATCATAGTCATTTTCACTCGTGTTTTGTTTATCAGCGATTTTTGAATTGTTCTCATCATTCGAGTGCCTACTGGCAGTATAATAAGCACTTGTAAAATTCAGTCTAATACTTCGCAAGCTGTGGCCGTCAAAGTATGCAAAGTTGACAGTGAACCGTTGGAAATGCAAAACTTCCTCGAAGAAGCATGTAAGTGCCAGTCATCGTATATTTATGCTCAGATTCTGTGTGATCACAACATTTATTTTCTCGAATCGCTTGAATTTTCTGCTCAAGAACACAATTCCGAAAGAAAAGAAGATCCATACGATGCGTTAGTTCCACATATTTGCAGTGATAATGCGACAGTTTCATCATTCCCATATTATCAAACTCATTGGAATATGCCCTGAAATGCCTGTGTGGATAGTAATGGAGCTGGCACCGTTTGGCGAGGTCTTACTTCCTGTTCTATGTGTTTTCACTTCAGTTTTGAGTCTAAATAATAAATCCGGTTCAATTATTCAAATTTCAATTATATTCAGTGATAATGTTAATAATAATGATAATAATAATAGTAATAATAATAATAATAATAATAATAATAATAATCAGCTAGTGTCTACATAAGCAACTGGTTTATTATGAAGACAAAAAATCCAGCTTCCTTCAATCATTTGACTTAGTTCTCCTTTATCCTCTCTGCTTGAGAAAGTAAATTCCTTAGGATGGTAACCTATAGGTATTGGAATTTTTGAGAAAGCAAAGAACATCAACAATTTTCAGTTGCGACAATATTTGATAAGAAATCGAACCTTATTGGATCTATCGATATTGCTGCTGTACAGCCATCAGTTGAGTTCCGCAATATGCTACTTGCATTCGTGTAAATTCGTTCATCGCGATATCGCTGCCCGAAACGTTCTCGTTTCAACAGCAAGATGTGTGAAACTCTCAGATTTCGGTATGAGTCGATGCGTTCCTGAAGAATCCTTCTACACTTGTAGGTTATTTCTGCTTAATTTATTAAGTGACTTTGAATTAGTATCACTATCTAAAATTAGTATCGCTTCATCAAATGAATTGCAGAGTTGCCTCGAAATGATAATTCGTTTCAAAGAAGCCCGAGTTTGCTCAGTTTTATTTCAGCAAGTCGTGGTAAATTACCGATCAAGTGGATGGCACCTGAATCGATCAATTTTCGACGCTTCAATATGGCTACAGATATTTGGATGTTCGGTGAGAAAACACATATTCACTCACCATGTTAATCTTCTATCCTGCTGATTCTTCACTCTGAAATCTTTACACAAGAGAAGAGGCTCTCTAATGAATATTACTCTGTTGTTTTTCATAAAAGATTTCGTTTGTTCGTCTCAAATGAATGTTTAAATGATCATCAGGAGTTTGTATTTGGGAGATTTTGATGTTCGGTGTTAAACCATGGCAAGCGGTTCGTAATCATGATGTGATTCTGAAGTTGGAAGCTGACGAGCGTTTGGCGAAACCAGAGAATTGTCCTAAAGTTCTATACGATTTTTTAAGGTGAAAATTGTTTTTTATTTTGTAAGCGCAAGCCACTTTCGAAATAATTTTCACTTGCTGGCAATCCAATTAGTATGCAAGGGATTAATACGATTAATTGTCAATGGTTTGAGCAATGTTCTGTTTCTTAAAAAATCAATCGCTAATATAGGCGCATGTGGGCATTTGATCCAGATGAACGGCCAAATATCACCGAGACAAATCGCTTTCTCAACTATCTGCTCGATCAAATCGATTGTCGCGTTCCGTTCAGCGAACTTCGTGCACCCTCTAAAGAGGTCGCTTTCATACCGATCCAACTCATTATTTGCTTTTCACGTAATTGAAGTCAATAAGTTTACTTCACTCAAATTTTACGGTGCACTGTTATATTCATCATAGTTTTGCACTAATCTTCTGAATTCGTCAGTGCAGTTTTAAATCATCATTGACGACTGTCTTCTATAAATCATTTAAATTCGAAATTTGGGCGGCCCAACTTTCAAGGCAATCCACTGAGTTCAAATATCGCATGCTATTATTCCAGACGTTGACTTTTGCTCGAAATTTTTAGGATTTATCCGTCGAGACATCCTCGGAAGAGCCAATTCTCAACGGTAACGCTAACAAGGTTGAATGCTTTTTGACTTTAAATCTGACCAAATCAAGGCTTTCTTGAAGTGGTTCAGTTGCATGGAAGAAATCACATTCATTTGATGAATCCATAGACATTCTCAAACAATATTCACACTCAGTTATTAATTCAGTATGATAAAATATAAGTTTCAGTCAGCACCGATTCTGAATGTTGATGCGTCTGCAGTGGCGACTTCGACTTTATGGAGGGCATTAGAACAACAACGAATTCAGAGCGAAGAGGACGAAAAATGGCTGGAAGAGGAGGAGGAGAAATTGGTGCGTTGTTATATCATCGAAACAATTCAGCAGTCGCTTTCGCGACTTCGAGTTTTACTCACAGTCGCATAGTTAACTGAAAACGTTAACTGAACAAGTCTGACCAGTGATCTTTTTGTATGATGGCTTCACCGAATTCGTTGATTATTTCCATACAATCAACTTTTTTTCACATTATCTGAAGTAGTTTCATTTCACACTCGCTTAATTTGACTTTCATCCGTCTTTCAATAGTATCTGGTGAATTTTTCACGGAATTTGCGTATCCTTTCAAAAAATCTCTATCTCCTTCAATTGGCTTTTTTGAGTATTTGATTGAATTTGCATGAACTGACATTCTTTCAGCTTCCTCTACCCAATATCTCCACGTCAAGAACGTTCGATCATTTGAACTCATTGTCCGGAAGTCGTCCACTTCTCGACGATCACGGTGTATTACCACAGGGATACGAATTCGACAGGACTGAGGACAATGTCCATCAGTGCGTTTTTGATGTGGTCGGTGCGGTGTCGAGTCTCTCGAAGGCGTTCACGTCTTCGATGAGCACACCTGAATTCGTTGCGCTCGTTAAGGTAAGAAGTTTAACTTCTTATCTGTTCCATTCATGACTAGTTTTGTAATACAGTTTCCAAGCCGAATCGACTGCATTTTGGCATCGCGAAATTTCAATCAGCACTATGAAAGTGATTCTGTAATCCATCTGCCAATCGCTACTTTAATACGCACAAAAAACTAACCAAATAATGCATATCGTTATAAGTCAAAATTTTGACATCCAAATTTCACTCGAAATAGTGACAAAGTGAAAAAAAAAACGAAATATTATCACACAATGCCGGAGTGATTACAAAGTCAAATATTAAGATGCTCATTGAAGAAAGGGAATTACCGGCGATAAGAGAATGCTGTTTTCAGAATATAACAAATCAGTTGAAGGCGTTATTCGAAGAGTCATCGAAGTGTCTGAAGACACTGCAACCTGTCGATCAGTGTCAAGTACAATTGGTCGAAACCCTACTTGGTTCGGATATGCGCAATATGGCCAGTAATATGCGCATTGCTCTGGATCAAACTGCTTCAGAGGTTCGAATTTCGATCATTTACACTGTCTTTTCTCAATCACCACTATACATCTGTGTTTAATGCCTGTTTGTTTTTCACAGAAATTAAGTTCTAATTGTAAGGCAAATTCCGTAATCTGACGAAATTTGAAATTCAATTACACTTACGAATATTTTAACTGCTCCATTTCTTGTTCAAAAATTTGCATCTGTTAATTTTTGGATGGACAAGTTAAAGGTGATTTTTTGATTTCGAGAAAAAATGTGATCAGCAGTTCTATCAACAGTGATCTGGGAATTTCTCACCAAGATCCCATGGCACAACGATAAAATGGCTAATATGCATTTTATAATATTCAAAAATAAGGCTTGCTCTGATTTTTTAAATTTCAAAACTCAAGTTGCAATATTCAGGATGAAAACGAACAGGCTCGTCGTGAGGTGTTGAAAACAGCGCATCAACTCGCTTTCAACTGTAAACATTTCCTGGAGTCCGTGGATAGTGCCCGTTTGAGGAGTAATGTGGCTAAATTACGCAAAACTTCTTCGAGCTTCACTGCAAGGAGCCAACGGATTTAAATTATTTCGAACATCTTCTCTGGAAATAAATTCCTATAAAAGTCCTATACGAAGCAAAAAAGATCCTTCATGCAAATTCTGAGCACAATTTTTGTTGTCCTTGCATTATAATGCGGGATTGTTCATCTGAACTGAGGAGATCAGATCGTTCAGCTTTCATATTTTTACGGGTTTATACGGAAAATTAATCCATCGAAGTGTAGATTCGCAGGCTCGAAAATATGGATGGATGATCATTTTCTTGAAAGACCAATGTCTTTCTCTGAGTATACTTCAGGGATGATTCATCTGACCTGTACGATAACAACTGCCTAAATTTCAAAACTATTTTAAAACTTGCTATTTTTTGTGGATAAAGCGCATTCCAGCGTCTTCTCGCTATTGACTGCGTGAAATAAACATAATTCTCGAATACATTCAAACGTTTTTTTTGTATTTTATTGTGACTTGTTTCATCATATTCCGTGAATAATTTTCTTGTTATTTATCATCTCTTAATGTATACATATGTATGTATAGTTGTTGTGTTCAAATATGAAATGATTTATATTGTTTCGTTTCCTCTTTCTGAATATATGACGACAAGTAATTGAATTTGTGGTGAAAAAGATTTTGCTCAATTCTCATTCATTTATGTTTCGATGACTCAGGTTTTTTGAACTTTTCTATCATTCTTGTTAAATCTGTGTGATATCTTCTTTCTCAATGTTTGCATTGTACCACAACGAATACTCACTCGCTGTAATTGTTTGTGACACAATGTAATGATAAACATTTTGTTTATTCTTTTCATCATCTACATTAGCAGAGTCATCTATATTTTGTTCGTGACCACAGATTAGTGAAGTGACGAGAATGATGCTGTTTCGAGGTGGTACTCATCACCAATAGATTTGAATCAACAAATTTCTTAACTTAGGAAAAAAGTAACTAGTAAAAACTTTATGAATTTGTGAAAAAATCCTAGTTAAAAAATGTGAATTTACGCTTGTAATCTTGTTTTTTACAGCAGCAGCCATCGAAACTAATCGTGTTGAATTGAATGAATGCTATAGGTAGGAAATGTTCCGATAATGATCGATGAACCGCTGTTGATTATGATGAAAGACATTGTCGATTCAGTGTATTTTACTAATGGATTTTGGTCGGCGAACATAACTCGTGACAGTTGGAAAAAATTCTGTTTTTTACATTCATCAGACATCAAAAAACGAAGTTTATGTTGTTCACCGTCCCAATCGGAGTGCAAAAATTGAAAGTTCAAAGTTTTCGCAAAATTTCGCAAAATCTGTTTACATGATATAAATAACCACTAACCAGTTGAGCATGCGATTGCTAAAGCAAAAGAATTTGTTCGTTCGTTATAAACATCGAATGAGAAGAGAACGTTCTTTGATTCATTCACAATAGTTAGCAGCTGCCAACAAATTTCGATTGCGCTTGCTTGATGAGAAAATATTTGCAGTGTGGATAATCTTCTTGTAAAAATGATCACTTCGAGTTTTCGGTTGACCGTTACAATCGAACAGAAAATGTCAGATCAAACAGCTTTTCGAGCAGCTAGTTCAGCACGCTTACAGAAGCTTATCCTCATTGGTATTCTGGGGGAGATTGAAGTATTTGCGATGAGACAATGCACTCAGGCATAGTTTAATATGGATGGGTTTATAGGAATTATTCGTAATTTTCAAGTGTACATCGAGTTGATTTGCGGACACACTGAAAACCTATGGTCCTTGAGCTGTTGCGGCTGAACAAAAATGTGAATCGATCAAAATTGACACTCTAAACATATAAGAGTTTCCAAAACATCTTCTACGAAAACATGAATAAGTATCAGACCAAACAAGCTAATGAACCTATGAAGTGATCAAACGGTTCTGCCCTGATCAAATCTCAATTCTATCAAACGATCTTAAGCCTGAACATCGACCTCACACTTTCCAGGCATATGCTCTATCTGCTCGAGGTGGAAGTTCCATCAGTGTACCTGAATATAAGGGAATTGATTCGAGCAATTTCGTACCACCCCGAATAGATACTCCACCTCAGTTCTATACCTATCCTCAGATATTCTTCTGCTCATCGATTTTCGAATTGAACACTTACCCGTTTGTTTCCTCTCCATCCCCTCCTTTTTAATCTCTTTCAATCGTCGAGTTTCCTTCTGATTCCTTCCCATCGATCTTCAAGTCGAAATATCCATTTGGGATTGCTCGATAAATTGTTCCATCATAACAACGAACTATTCTTTCGGTAGACCAGATATTTTCATAGGAAGCGAGGACCATTGTTGTTAATAGTCGCTTGTTTGTTAATAAAACAAACTGATTCGCGTAAAAATAGCTGCTGCGCATTGGAGCAAGATGTTTGTTGAGATTTCATTTCAGCTCATGTGATCGCAGAGAATGGTAGAAACAAAGTGGTCGTCCTCACCGTTACCTTGTCTCAATTGTCATTTTCTCCTCATCTGTCACCGGCACAAAAACGACCAATGGTCTATGGCGCATTCATAAGGAATGCATTCATTGCAAAATAACGAAATATTGCATCAACTCATTCCAAAGTTCGCTCTCCGCTAATTTTCTTTCCTGATTCTAAACCAGTCAATACTGCCAAACTTCACTTCATAATTCAAATTCGCTTGATATGTTTGCACGTTCTTTCCTCGTTTCATTGTCATTTATCATTCCTTTCAATAGACAATAAATTTGACTGTGGGTTTTTTCGCTCCACAGTAATCATCAGCTCAGCGAGTGCACCCAGCCAGATGCACCATAATTCCAGTCTCAAAATTCGTGAGAAAATCATTTTTGCCCAGTGCAGTTGAATTCTTCAAAAAGCAACCGTCAAAGCTGTGTTCTTATCTCACAGATTCAGTTTACTTTATTTTCATATGCCCACTTTATTTTACAATTCTTAAGTTTTCGTTATTTGCTCACTTACATCCGCACACACAAACGCGTCCCAATACTTACAAAATATCCTTCAAATGATATCTGCTAACCGCGATAAAATAGTGCCGACATTACATCCGTGTAATCTTCGTAAACAATTAATATCGCCCACATTTCAGTTCTTTTTCCCTTTTGTTCCTTTTTTTTGCATTCAAATAAACTCAGAGAAAATTCAAATGAGAGAAAAAGTATGCTTCATGATTATTTGCATGTGCATTAGTCAGTGCGCTTGATTTTTTCATACTAGTCAGGTGGTAATGAATTGTAAATGGCAGTCAACAGACAAGTGTCTATTCATCAGATTCACAAAATGAATCGTCAATTCGATCAATTCTTTTGAAAAAACAGCAAACGAGAATGCATGATTGATCATTAACATGAATCATTCGATTTTATCATAAGACTGAAAAACCTTAGCTGTTCATTTGAGTGACGGTTATTGTTCATGGACTTGGTGCCTCCTGACTTCTGATCATACCATTTTTCATTATGCTAATAAATCTAAGCCTAAGCTAGACCTGAAGCTGTCGAGTTTACTCATCTGTATGTGTCGAACGCCACATGTTTAAAATTTCTGCTCTTATACTCGCTCATATGGCAGCGGAATATCGAAATGCCAACAAAGTGCAATATGGCGTTAAGGTCATGATTATAACTGGTTAAAGGATTAGGAAAGAGCACGATGTTCAGAAATTTTGTAAGAGCTGTAAGAGCATTGCTTAGGGGATCACAAATCAATCATTTCAAAAGCCGATTGAGATTGTGGCGATTCAGAAGAGCAATCTGACCTGAACAAAGTTCATTCGGAGTAGCGTTCACTTAAATACCTTCAGAATCACCCTCATCTCATCGTCATTAATCATCTCATTCTGAAAATCTTTTTCTTTTTTCATTCACTTTTTTTCGAGACTCTTCTTACTCATCTCATAGGACGACAAGCTGTTGAACTCCTCTCTCGACACTCTCGGCACTGCTGCTATCATTTGCAATCGTATAAACACAAACAATCCACTACAAGATCATCAGCATCATTCACTGTATTATTCGTACAGTTCATTACTATAATACTACAATACAGTTCACTACCCACCACATACTCCAGTAAATAATCCTCATTACTATTAACTCTTATGAGATTAGATTCGCACCCACTCGTTGTATGCAATTTAAATTCGATTAGCGATTAGCGATTATTTAAAGCTGTTTATGTTGAATGCTGTCGTTGTTATATGTTAATGTGTTGTGCCAGTAGAATCATTTCGTTCTAAAAGTCTACAGAATCACCGAGTTCTTGCTTATCGCATATCGGTATTCTGCCACAACACTAAGTCTTGCGTTCATTAGTCGATTATTCTGATTCAGCTACTCTGTAATTCAGCAATTCTTTAGCTAATTGACTCGGTCATTTGCAATTTTAACTAGCTGATTCAGCACTCTGTAATGCAGCTAGTTGATTCAGCAGTTTTCACAAAATTTTTATTGTTACTTTGATCATTGCTGATGTTTTCACCGTTGGCTTTTTTTGAGTGGATGTTCCATGCAACCCTAGTGTACTTGATAAACTACATTCAAGTGCAGTTGATCGTATTACAGTTCTTAAACCAGCCAGCCATCATCACCTCGCCGCAATAAGCGATGTCTTTTCAACTTGAATTGGTGCTGCTGTTTGAGTTGTGCCTCTTCGGTGCAGTAGTTTTAAGTCAGAGTGATTGGAGAGCGTCGAATATTCGAAGGCCGAATGATGCGTGTGCAGATGCACCGTCTGAATCTGCACGAATTATTTGTGAACAGTTGAGAAGGTGGGACGAAGGGGCCAGGGTAAGTTGAATTTAAGAAAATGCTTGTAACAGATCAATTGCTCAGTGATCGGTCACCCTAAATGATGATTTAGTTATGGATGACTTAAGATTTATGGGATCAGTTATTAGCTGTATTCGGCCGATTTACACTCAAGAGGTAGTTGGGTAACTGAACTTTGAAAATTTCATCCTTATGATGGATAGGTGCATACGGATTGGTTGAAAAAATTTGTAGTGTCTGAGGTATTTTTGATTTTAATCAGTGTGATAATAATTGTTTTTGATCGATTTTAGTCAAAACCGCCAGTGCCAGAATTTGCAACATTCATGCCTGGAACGGCTGAGCATGGACGAATTATCGCCGCTGAGCTAACACCAATAGAGACCTCACCATATCAGTGTATGGATCTCAGATGCTTATGTATATATCTTAAAGGTGAATACTATGAAGTTTTCTCGAAGATCGTGATCGTTTGTGAGGAGAAAGAGAATCGACAATTGCCAAAGAGACCAACGAAAAATTCATGAATTTGGTCTTAAACAATCATTTTGTCTTCGAAAAAGACTTATAGAAAAGTTCATATGTGAAATATCACTAGTTCTCGAAAACGAGCAAAATCCTTTCAATTTCATAATATTTCCAAGTTATGCGGTCGATCAAAGATGTCATATTCTCGAAGAGATGATCAAAACTTTGAAAAAAGACTGTAATTTTGATAAAAACTGTAACTTTTCTTAATTATCCAATTCACCTTCTAAATCAATGAACAAAAAACATATATGCCACACTAGCATGCAATTTTAAAACGGTATTCTTCCGTTTTCGATTCTTCCGATTGAACTATTTATTTCCTTATTTGCATCTACGAATCAGAATATAAAACAAGGTAATAAACACTTATCAATCGCTCTATTATTGATCGTCAGTAGCATTTGGTAGCGATAATCCTGCTGTTAAGCTGACCTTTCAAACAGCTTTAAACCGTCTCTAAGGCATGAACAATTGGCCACTGCTCTATTCTTGAAGCAATCGCAATCGAAGTGAAAAATAAGTTTCTGTTCAGAGTGAGTTGATCAGCAGCATTGCTTCAGGAAAAATTCAAAAAAATGGAGTATGTATTCTACCGAATGGACGTCCACTTAAGAAGGCGATTCGTAAAGAGTATCGTATGATGAGCGATAAAGAACGTGAACGTTTTCACGCAGCCATCATACACCTGAAACGAAATGGTGAATTCGATAAGATGGCTATAATTCATGCACAGTTTTCGATCAGTGGTGGTGCACACTCTGGACCTGCGTTCCTACCATGGCATCGGGAATTCATGAAAAGGTTGCGGCGGCTCAATCATTATTCACCAAGAGCCATCAGTTATACTTTGCATAAGTTAAAGATGATAATTTTTATGAATTATATTAACAGAATGGAAATCGCCCTGCGACAAATCGATCCAGATCTATCGCTACCGTATTGGGACTCGACGCTGGACTCACATTTGCCTGAACCAAAAGATGCTGTTTTATGGACTGAAGGTTTGTTGGGAACAACAGATCAAGATGGACATGTCGTAACGGGGGATTTCGCCGATTTTGTTACTTTTCAAGTCTGTTCAACTTTCATTCTTATCATCACTATTATCTGATTCAATTTCCTTATCATGAGCACTATGATCACGCCTATCACTGACCTCATTAATTGCTCACCAAAGTTATTGTCTTATTTAATTTTGAAATTAATTCAAAATTAAATGAGACAGTAGTGTTCCACGCCTCCAAAAGTCTGTTTTTCACAATGACCAATCTATATCAAGTGGAAGCATTCTCATGAATGCAGCTGAAATTTAATGTAAAAACAACTTAGCTTGATCGATTCAAAGTGCGAACAAGCGACTTTATCAGAGTTTCTTCTATTTGTGAGGCCATAAAAGTGGAGTTGTCGAGCGATTAAAAATTCGTGATTGCCGGATTAATTTCAGAATCATCCGCATATAACACGAAAAGTCGGAGCGCAGGGATTGCCATTCCGAGACAGTGACATTGAATATGTTTTAGCACAGCATCGCATTGAGAAGGTACTCGCTCACACAGCACCACATGAGGTCGAGTCATTTGCGTCATTGCTCATTGCATAGATCAAATCACTTGTGCAATTGTTGAGATTTCTCGATGTTTTCAGTGTTTTTTGAGTCTGAACATTTCCATCTAGATTTGCTTTTGGTTTTGAAACAGCCACTGAAGTAATTTGAATAAGATAAGAATCGGTATAGATTCTAAGTGCTTTGTGGATGTTTTGAGAATGAATAATTTTTAAGGGATGCCAGTTCAAGGCTGAATACGATGCGTTAGAGTATACGCATGGAAATGTGCACATCTATGTTGGTGGTGATATGTTCGAGCCTTATACGTCTGGAAATGATCCTGTTTTCTACCTATTGCATTCGTTTGTAGACTTCATTTGGGAAATTTATCGGCAACGTAAACAGGTACGGCAGCTGTTCTATTTGATTATTTTCATATCGAAAAGAGAATCGTCTAAACTTTCACGATGTTGATAAAAATAACCGTAACCATGATAAAAATAACCATAACCATGATGAAAATAACCGTAACCATGATAAAAATAACCATAACCATGACAAAAATAACCGTAACGATGATAAAAATAACCATAACTATGATAAAAATAACCATGAATGATACCGTTTCAGTCCCGTTATGAACGAGAAAGGATGTACCCTGCAGATAATCAGCTTTGCAGTAGTGCTCTACACTTTGGATCTGCATTAATGCGACCGTTTGAACCGAAGCGTAACGTTGATGGTTTAAGCAATAAATACACTGATAATCTTTATGAATTTGCACCAAGACCAAGCTGTATCAACGGACCCACTTGTGGATCGAAGTAATTGCTTAGATTGAATTCATTCTTCCATTCTATCGGATACGAAATGAATGCAATCAAAGTATGTGAACTGATACTATTCAGATATTTGTTCTGTGACCATTCACATGGATTAGCTGCACGCTGTGTGTCGATGATACGGATTGGTGGAAACTGCTCTGGATATAAACATCATGAACCAGTTTGCTACAATGGCCGTTGTATCAACGGCCGATGTGTTCCACTCAATATTGTTCGTTGTTATGCTGCTTTGAGCGTTTCCTGTACAATGCATGAAAGAGCCTCCTCGTTTCTGCTTCTTTCCTTTCAGGATTTCGGCCTTAAGCAAGATCCTAAGTAAAGTGTTTGTTTTGCAGCAGCAAGCCGTGCACCATCCGCTGATACTGCCCAAGAAAGAACCAAAGATAATGTCAGTTCAAGCGGACTGTTACAACGAAAATGAATGTTGCTCAACGTGGGCGTCAGCCGGCGAATGTGAACGAAATCCGTCGTACATGAACGAGTGGTGTAAAGTTGCTTGTAAAATTTGTCATCCTAATTTCAATCCTCTACTTGGTTGGTTCGCTTGCTCATTGGAACGAATCCTTTTCTCGCTTTAACGCTCTTGAAAAGGAAATTCATTTACTTGTCAATTCATCTCATTTTCCATCTCGCAATAAATAACAAGTTTGATAACGTTCTGAATGAATTTGACTTCACAAGTTGTTTTATGTGATCCATTATTTAACATTTATCGCATCAATCGCAAATCTCAGAATGTGCTGATTTTCATCGAAATTGCCAACTGTGGGCAAATAACCATGAATGTGTGCGAAATCCTTTGTGGATGGCTGAAAATTGTCGACGAAGTTGTTCGCGATGTGGCGTGAAACGCTCACAGATTTGTCAAGATTCACGAGCCACTGGTTAGTAAGTGGTTTTTCCGAACATCAAACATCGAGCTGTTTAACATGACGCACAGACTCCAGGTCATACAGTCGTGCGTCTTCTGATCACATGATCTAGTGATCTATCATATGATCTGTTCGCCAATTTTACGACTGAGTTTCAAAAAGATTGAACATTTTTGAGCCTATATCGAGTGCTCAGGGGAAAATGTGATCAGTAATCGTTTTAGGGGATATCATTCGTATCCAATTGCATTTCTGAAACGTATAACTCAGATATTAAATAGAACTAATCCATTGACTTTCTGATATTGGTACACCACTAGGTTTCGAGCAAAACTTTCCCGTTCACGGATGGGAAAGTTTCGCTTGGAACCGAGTGGTGTACCAATATCATTAATGTTGTAAGCCTGAGCCAGCAGGCTACGATCCGGCTTGTATCTATCATCTAATTATCTGTTGCTATTCATTCAATTTCGGTTCTTTTCGATGTTTTTGCATCCTACTGCTTACAGCACCACCTCGGCAAGCAACCAGCACGATACCATCAATACGGTCATTCGCAGCACCGCATTCGATTGAGCATTGTAATTCACCAGGTTGCTATAATGAGAATATTTGTTGCTCATTTTGGGGTTTACAAGGACAGTGCTCGTTGAATGCAACCTGGATGGCATGCAATTGCAAAGTGAGTTGTGGACTGTGCATACCGACAAGTTATGATTATGGAAGTGCGTTTTGCATGACTGCTTCATTATTCAGTCATTTGTTCATTTTTTTGAAATTTTATTTTTATTTATTTTGAATTTTGTTTACTTATTTTAAATATTTTGAGTTCATATGAGGGATCTGTTCCATCTCGGAGCATTCGTATTCTCTGAGTGTGAAGAGGCATGGAACTAGACTTTTTTCTGAACTTAGAGTCTAATTTCGGTAAATGTCTCTAGAAAGTTTATTTTACGACTAAAAATGGGGTACCTCATTGTCAGAATACGACACTCTAATGCTGCCTGCATAAGATTACTCGATTTGAACATTAATGAGTATTTTTAGTATCAAAATATCCCTTAATCTACGTTATATTGAATCGATTTCTAGGGAGCAAAATCCGATCACAGTTAAGCTAACTATAGGAAAAGCAGTAAGTAAAGCGTAGATTAAGTGCGTCAACAGATATTAAAGAACATCACAGAATATTGCTGAACATTTTGCAGCATGCAAAGATTACCATGCCGGTTGTCATAAATGGTCTCAAGCTGGTGAATGTAGTCGTAATGCGTGGATGCTAGAGAACTGTCGTCAGTCGTGTCGATCGTGTATGGACGAAAACGAATTGCGACGACGATGTCGTGTCACCATTCGAAGACATCCCTTCGAATTGCAACGATTTCAAAACGATATCGATTATGAATTCAACTGATTGAATCAATCCGTTCACTCAAAACTCATATTCATAGTCTATTGGCTTTTATTTCGTGTTGTTTCATATGCCGTATCAATAACGCTTCAAAATGATTCGTCTCTGCTTAAGAACTGGAACTCAGCATTTATGTCATCATCTACTATTTGCTTATTTGGAATAGAATCTCACAAATCACCTGGAACAGGCAGATTAGCGCGGAAATTCATCGATCTGGGTGAGTAAGGAATGAGATCAAATTAAGTCGATCATTTGTGAGTCGAATACATATTAAGTTCGCCCGGTTCAAATGTTCTCTTCTCAATAATTTTTGTTCAATTTCCAAAAATTCAGTGCCATATCATATGCTTGACGGCGCAGTTGTTGTCAGTCAGTCAAAATATGTCAACTTTTGTTTCCTGACGGCTAATATTTTGGGAGGTGTTCGAGGATCATCGTTGTTATGCTCCTACATCATTCTGTTTGTTACCGAAAATTTGAGTTCTACTCATTTATGATATAGCATTGATCAAATGCGGGTTATTCTACAATGCTTTTATTTGGGTACACATGCCTGTTGCCTGTTTCTCCTCTGAAAAAAAAGTGAATTAATTGTGCAAAGAATATCTGAAAATCACATGATATCATATAAAGTTTATTGTTCACAGCAATAATTTATGTTGCATTCGAAATCTCTCGGAAATGTGAACAATGTATATATAAATAGTTACCGATTGCATATGATATGCATATGATCGGATTCATTGCTCATTAATCTTCAGTATTTTATCTCTCTCTGTTTCGCAATGTCGAACTCTGAAATGCAGCTAGCTGACTGAGATCATCGAGCTAGCTGGCTGCGTTCGTGCCGAATTGCTTGCTGTCAGCTCGTCAGGAAATGAAATAAAAAAGAGTGATAATATCACAAATCAGTGAACCGCCAAATGTTTGATTCGCAACCAGCCGACGTTATAAGATGTGTTGGTCGAGAAAGTGTTCTCGAAAACAACGTTGTTGGTGATAGGGAGTGGATGAGGAGGTATATTCTCGAGATGAGATCGAGTTGCGTTAGTGAGTCGTCGTGCACTTTGCTGTACGTACGTTCTCCATCCTCTTATTTCTGCTGCTGCTGCTGCTGCTCCTATATTTTTTTCATCTTTGCTGATCTATTTGAAGAATTTTTCCGTTCTCATTTTGAATCTTTTTGTTCTCCCGGCGTTCTTTTTTTTGTTGTTCTCCTGAAAATTTCTGCTGCTGACATCCGACCTCGTGCCAGATCACTGGCAATTAAGGATAGAACGCAATGTGGATTGGATTGGTTCGTGTAGATTGTCGTCGTTTGTTTTATATTACATAAATTGATGTGCCACAAGTTGACTCGTTGTAAATTCATTGGATCTTTCGAAAAGTGAACAGCAGCAATAAATCAAATTTTCAACTCATAAGTTCAAAGTATGGGCAATGACAACACAAAGCATTAAACTGCATTCCACTTAGCCCAGAGAGCAATAGCAATCGCCAGCGAAACAATTTTGCTATCGAAAACCAATGGAGCAAACGGTTTTCGTCAAGTTTTCGATCAATTCGTAATTAGAGGCATTCCAGATCTTTGTGCAAGTGCCGGAAATATATTGGAAACTTGAGAAAATCAATTCATCCGGAAGGTGTCTCCTCTAATTGACCGATTTCCTGCTACGTTCATTCGCTGTGCCGACACACAAACAATTCAGGCAAGCAGCGACAGTGAATTTGAGTGCTGATTTCTATTGGGTGATGAAGTTATCATTTCCGAATGTTGAAAATATCTGTATATTTTTTGTGTCGTTTGTGTTGCTGATACATTTGGGAGGTGTGAAATGCAACAGTAGCAGCACCAGCAGCAGGAGCAGTAATCAAACTGTTGTCGAACTATGTAAGAATGCGCCGAATGATGCACTGAAAATAATTTGTGCGCAACTCAACAAATGGGATTCAGCAGCCAGGGTGAGTAAGTGAACGAAACGCATTTTCTTCTCGTTATTTTTCATCAGCTGATTGTGCAAATAAACAACCGTCTAGTTTCATAATTTTTTAGGCATTCAGATGAACGAATAAGTTGATGAGTGATGCAATGAAACATTTTTGTTGCAGAATATACAGCTGAGAATTGATAAAAATTCTCCATCGTTATTCTTTGCTTTTATCGATTAATTATCAGCTGTTCGCATTTTTCCTTTTTTGATTTATTGCAATCAATTAGTTAGCCATGATCATTGCATTTTCCAGTGTTGTTTCTTTGAGGAAGTGAAACGAATGCAAAGTATCATTTGAAGGCAGTGAAATGTAGGGAAAATTTGGAATCGTAAAAAGAGTTTCAGAAATAATTTCATGCGTGTGACATCGAATCAATGAAACTGTTCTCAATTCTTTCGAATTAAAAAGTTTCAAACAAATGGAACAGTTGATCAGAATTGAATCGTTTTATTAACGATTATGATCATTCAAAATTATTTGCACATTGAGTTATTCACTCGACTAAAACAGCAAATGAGTATTGCTGCAGTGAGCATGAATATCACATTACGATTAATAATTCGTCTCGTTAAGGGTCAATCCTCATTTCAAGCGACTTGGTCTTCATGGAGTTCTTCAACGACATGGTCAGATAGTCGTTCCAGATGGTCCAAAACGCACTCGAGTTGGACCGTTTGGTCAGCGTGGTCAACCGTGGTCAACGCTGATCAGCAACAGCATCATACCGATGATACTCGTCCACGACAATCGTCGCCATCTGCACACGTGCCCACTGCCGAACCACCATCCGTAGCGATTGTACAGCAAAGGCAACGCCAGCCGATCATCGATCATCAGCAGGAAGTGATCGGTGAAGTGGCGGCACAAGATCGCGCACCAGATTCCCAACACCATCATCATCAACCACAACCATCAATTTCAGCCTCACCTTCAACACATTTCGCTCATTCGACTGATATTGAACAGTCCGATCACAGCCAAAGCTCTCAAAATATTAACAGTCGTTTAGTGACCCATAATCCTCCGCTTGAAATTGAATACACAATTGCAACACGAATAGCGCCCGGTTCGTTTGCGGATTATACATTCATATAAGCTTCAAAGCGTTTCGTTTCTTGCTTGTGATTTTTTTGTCACTTCAATCGTTAATTGAGTCAGATCGCAGTTATATCAGTGTGTAAAAATCTCAGGCTCTAGATTCAGGAGAACTTTAGGACGAACGGAATGAGCGATGTCGCTTTCGTCGTAGTTCCTGGAAATAGTGCCCTTTGCGGAAGTGTTTTTTAACTTCTTTGTAATAACACTGTATTATGTGTTGAAACACAAAGCATTCGTAAGATACAAACAGAAAAGGGAGGAGATCCTCCAAATGAGATATACGAAAGTTAAGTTTCATCATCTGAATCGATAGTGCATGATATCCGTGTACATCTTATACATATTCAGCTGAGTACAGATTTAAAGGTTGATTTCACATATCACTTTGGTGTCCCTCATGAATCGTCTCTTTCGCGCTCCGTCGCGACAACTTCACAGTAGTGGAGATAATATCGAAATGTTTCCAGATTACGATACTGATGAGCGGTACCGTGATCAACAGAATCAACAGCAGCCATATCAACAAGCACAAATTCAGCCATCAGACACGGACACTCAAATGATACATTCACAAGCACAATCACAGTCAGTCGATAACAGTGATCCTGGCGATCAACTATACGATGACGAGCACATTCATCCGTCTCAAACGACTGACGCATATTCGGAACTATCACAACCGGAACGACGGGGAGAGACACCTCCTTCGGATTCAGATTCTCAGAGTCCACTAGCAGCTGATCATGACAGTGACACCGATGGAGATCAACAATCAGAAGGTACCAAATAGCTTTTGAAGATACCAACTGTATGCTCAGAACGTTATCATTATAAGCATTTCACATGAACATATCAAAGGAGTATCAAAAATTCCAGATTGGCACCGCATTATGAGAGCGGAGTTCTATCTCATTTTCCAGATGTCTTGAGTGTTCATCACGATAACCAAAGAAAAACGAAAATTTGTTACTGAGGCATATTATTCTAAGACTTTGCCTAAGCCTTTTTCACATTTTAAGATGTATGATTGATTACATGTGGATGAGTGTGCAGTCCGAATATTTGCCACAGTTTCAGTTGACAGTGAACGAGATCAATCTACACCGAGTCGGTCGTTCTCAGCCAACACGTGGTCACCACGCAATAGACGTCCTATAGATCGGTTCGGCGTTCCTCCGGAACGCTTCGGTCACACTCGGATTCATACGTCGATTCCACGAACTCATCCATCTTTCAGATCCTCTCAATCATGGTCACATCACGCACAGCAACCTCGTCAGCAGCATTTCGCACATCATCAACGCCGACCTCAGCCTCAGCCTCAACTCCAACTCCAACTCAAACTTCAACCGACATACCCACCAAATCGACAAAGACCCTCAAATTTTGAAACAGTCATCCAAATACCGCCTCCTTCAAGTCAACCTCGCAGTAATTTCGTTCCGCAACTAATCAAAGAACCTCCACGACGAGCATTTGACACTCGTCTCTTCTCGATGAAACAAGACACCGTTGGACCACCAGGTTTTCAGCAAGCCGAGAGCGTTAGTCAACAGCGTACTGTCCATTCCGTGCTACCGGCCCAAGTAGCAAATCCTCCTGGTTCGAGACCATCGATTGTACCACAACAACAACAACAACAACAACAGCAACAACACCAAATACAGCGACCAAGAGAATTCCAGAGCGATGCACCACAACGGTCAATGGGCACTGTAGTAAATAACACGCAACAAAGAATCATTTTTGCGCAAACAGTTGTGAGACCACCTCCTGCAGGGGGTAGATCCCTGCAACACTTCGTTGGATTCTCTATTGCTCAACAATCTGTGCCATTTCAACACAGACAACAGCAACTGAGCGCAGCCGAAGTTGACCAACAACGGTTTCTGATACAACAGCAGCAATTGCAGCAACAGCAACAAATGCAGCAACCGCAGCAATTACAGCAACAGCAAATACAACAACAGCAACTACAGCAACAACAATTACAGCAACAACAACTACAGCAACAACAACTACACCAACAACAGCTACAGCAACAACAACTACAGCAACAGCAATTACAGCAAAAACAACTACAGCAACAACAGCTACAGCAGCAACAATTACAGCAACAACAGCAAGTACAGCAACAACAGCAAGAACCACAGTGGGAGAGTGTGAGAAGTGACGATCGTCGATTCGAACCATCGGGACGTCAACAGACGACGACGGGATTCGGAACCGGAACAGCGCCGGAAAATCAGAATTTTGGAATTCGACTCTCTCAACGACCCGTCTCACCTCAACAACAATTTCCACCATCTTCTGAGAGGGAATTCATATCTCCATCTGACAGGCAACAGACTGCTCAACAAACACAACCGCAACAATGGTCCATTGAAACGCAGCGATTTGGTAGTGTCTCAAGGCCAACTCAGCCGCCACTCGCAAGTGTTCAACATCCCCAGAGCCGGTGGACTCATGCACATGCTCAGCAACCCGCAGCACTGCATCAATCGCAACCTCAGCCTCTGCCTCAACCTCAGCCATTACAAGCCTCGTCTCAGCAAGCTCTGCCAACTCAACAACCTTTTGATGCACATGCGCAAGAGCACATTTCTTCACGGCGACCAGAGGAATTCGTTTGGCGTCCTCAAGCAGAATCTGCAAATCGGAGATCACGACCAAGCGATTTCTTTCGTAAAAATGGTTCCGATCCGTACGAATGCATGGATATTCTTTGCTTGTGCCCTTATATGGGAGGTAAGTTCATGGTGGTCATTGATTCATTGCTGCAGTTCGATAATGTGAAGCCATAGTAAAGCGCTCAAAGCATTAGACCAGTGCTGTTCACTTGAAATTGTCTGAATCCTGATCATTTTATAACTTTTTTTTAAATGGAAGAAATTCTTGAGCAGTGCTCGATTTCACTGCGTATATTCCTCTCATTTGAAGCTTTTCTCTCAGTCTATTCACTTAGTAGCACTCAAGCAACGCGTCTAAGCTAGAATCTCATCACTAAACTGATGTCGAATGAAGAGTCCAATATGCAAGATGTTATGTCTTAAGACTCTGCATCTTGGCCCTATCAATGAACTGGAAAATGATTAAACGAAGCAATTTTATTCAGGAAGGCAAATCGGTGTTGACTGTCGACTACCGTCGGGTGAGAAGATCGGCTTAGCGCTACGTAAAGAATATCGTCAGTTGACATCAAGGGAACGCGATAATCTGCATATGGCATTGATAATGTTGAAGAGAACACGCGTCTATGATCGTATCGCGTTATGGCACTCAAATCCGGAAAGTAGCGGTGGTGCGCATTCGGGTCCAGCATTTTTACCTTGGCATCGAGAATACATCAAAAGGTTAATGGCGTTTTTTGCGAAGTCGCTGATTTTTTTAGCATTGTGCAGAAAATCCGCACAAATTCATCGCATCGAAGTCTCAAACCACAAAATGTAGCTTGATTTTGGAATAAAACTAAATCTTCTGAATTACAGTTCCATCATTAATTCATTTTCCACTTCCGAATTTTGAGAATGAATCGTTCTGTCGCAAATGACCATTTACTTTTCGATAGTCGAGTATATTCATCTCTTTCCTTCCCGTTTCCTTGCAGACTGGAAATTGCTCTACGGATGATCGATCATACTGTTGCGCTTCCATATTGGGACTCAACGCTAGACAGTCGGATTCCGAATCCGTCGGAATCGTGTCTTTTTAGTGCCGAACTGATGGGTGAAACAGATCGTAATGGTAATGTTATCACTGGATTCACGTCCAGATGGAATATTGACGTGAGCTGAAAACCTGTTGGAATTTGCTTTTTTTTTCAATGAAACAAATGTTAAAAAGTGTGAATCTTTGTACATAACTTCTATCAATCGTTTTCAACTAAATACAATGAATACTAATTCCACGAAGACGAAAACTGCCTGTCATGATTTCTTGAGAATGGTTCATTCAGGGTCGTCCCTATTTGAAACGTCAACCGGGCGCTCAAGGAAGACCGTTCACTGAGGCCGATATAGCCGCTGTTATGCAACGTGAAGATGTGAGCAGTATTCTGGCGTATACAGCGCCTCGACCGGTTCGTTCGTTTGATTATTACGGCAGTATTGTTTGACGAGCACCATTATCGTTTCATTATCGGGCATATGCTGGGTCAGCGCTTATAAAATATTATAATATTGAAGGGTTGTGAGCATCAAACTGATTGGACATGTCTGGAGTACAGTCATGGCAATGTTCTGATATTTGTTGGCGGTGAAATGTTCCATCAAATGACATCCGCAAATGATCCGTTATTCTTTCTTCATCACGCTTTTGTAGATCGAATTTGGGAGGATTGGCGCAAACTTAGACAGGTTCTTGCTTCTATTTACCGCTCAAGCAATCACTTTGAAAACCACAATATTATTTTGAGAATGCAAATGCTTAATCTGACATCAGTTTTCTCGTAAAAACTGATGTTTTTGGAAAACCGAATAACGCAATACGATGGTTTGGGATCTAAATTTTCAATTATGTTCATAGTATCTGTGTTGTTTGGTATTGAGAGACTGGTTGGTCGACATTGTTAAGCTGCTTCATCGAATGAAAAACCATTAATATAAATGCTTCGGTATTTTAGTCAGCAATCGCTCGTTCATTAGCTTATCCACCAGATCTGCCGAACTGTAGTAGTGAGGATCATTTCGCTCGTAGTCCAATGCGACCATTTGCCCCATTGCGCAATATTGATGGCATATCAAATCGCTATACATCAAATCTCTATACATACGCACCAAGACCGAGTTGTAGTCGTGGACACGATCAACAATGCGCATCTGAGTAAGCGAATTGCTCCAGTCCGCTCGTAACTTTCGATTCTTTCGTTCACATTCTCACAAATACTCCATTATACCGAACTTCTATTCAGGAGTCATAATAAGTCATTGTCTCAAGACAATATTGAATGTCTCAGTCTTTCAGATATAAGTGTTTTTTTTTCGAGAGGGAGAAAATCACTGTTTAAGTGATTCAACACTCATACTGAACATTGTGTTACTTCAGGCAATGCGTGAATCTAGATATTATATCTGAATATCCGAAATATTCAAGTGAATGTATTGCCTGAGAGAAGCCAATGAAGTTGCTTGCAGGTTTTTGTTCTGTGATTTGTCGCATGGTCCACCGCAGTGTGCAGCTAAAATTCGCATTGGTGGACCGTGTTGGGGGTTTGTGAACGGAGAGAGACCGTGCTTACATAGTGAATGCACCGAGAATATTTGCATTCCAGTCAAGGTCTGTTCTAGCTTCATTCTTGAACAAATTCGGTCGCTTATCTTCTCAGTAGCCATCATTTAGTTCAGAAGATATCCGCAGTTGATGAATGCTTTGGGAATATGACATAACCTCTCGGCAATGCGATATTTCAATATTTTCCTCTTCAAATCGCTCGTTTTTCTTTACTTCGTTCAAGTTTTTATTATAACTTCCAAATCTAATTTTCATCATATTCAGTGCAACCTAAAGTACAATAATATGCAAGTAATATTTTATCAGCTTAACATCAATAATAATGATCGTTTCTTAATAGTTATGTTACAGTTCAAATTAGCATCATTCACCTTAATCGTTGTTGCTATTATGGCCTATAATGAACTTTTAGAAGCGATCTGTTAGAGTGAGAAATAAACGTCAGATTACAACCAATGAAGTTATAATCGATGATGAACTTGACGAGAACATTGATCAGGTTTCTACTTATTACATTCGACGTTATTATGCGATCTAATACATTCTCAGCGTTGTATTATTTTCGTTGTTTTGAATGCATCGCTTGATGAATTCTGAGTGAATATGGAACTTTAAACTTATTATTTTGAGCAGTCGATCGATCTGATTCGCTGTGAAAAGTTTTTTTTTCTCTCGAAGGTATAGGGGTTAGCACATTCAAGCCTACTGTACTCTCAGCTTTGACCAGCAACATATCAATTTCTTCACACTAATCGATCGAGCAGAATCTCTGCATTCAGGAAAATATATGCTTTGTCGGGCGATTTTGCTTTGTTGAGGAGATATAAAATATTTGCGATTGGAATTTGCATTTATAAAATTCAGAATGATTGTTTTAACTCACACGAGTGTTGTGCCATATGGTCTGCAAATGGTCACTGCGGATGGTCACTGTCGTCGTCAGCAATCAACACAACCACAGTGAGTGACTGGTGTAAAGCATCTTGTTCAAAGTGCCACTCTACGGTCGACCTAAACAACGGTTCGAATTTGTTCTACACTGCTTGTTTTTTGTTCTGTGCCTCAAAGCAGTTACGTACGTTGTTGAATTGCTAACTTGCTTCTTCACAGTCTTCCATGAACATTGCATTTGCTGATGCCTAATAAGAAATGAGTTGTTTAGACTGAACTAAATTCAGAATGTTCGAATCGTCACGGCATGTGTCAGTTCTGGGCGGATGAAGGCGAGTGTGAAAATAACAGTTTGTGGATGTACGAGAACTGTCGACAGAGTTGTGGGCAATGTGATCAGAAACGCATCTTCATATGTCCGTCAGCACCGATCGTGGCCGACATTATTGATAATACTATTGTCTAATGCATAAACTCTCATCATCGTACATATTATGCCTGTCGTATTCCCTCAAATAAAGTGCCCACTTACCTCGTCAAACCGCTTATCTCGAGAAATTTTTGATAGGAACTAGTTTAACAATTCTTAGAAACTTTCCTCCTTTATAAGGCGCATGGCGGTAACAAGTAGATCAAATAGTGATATAGTTTTATTGACAAAGTGTCTGTCCAACGAATGCTTACGACGACCGTCAGTGATTCAACAACATGTTCCTGAAGATGGCATAACGCCGAAACGTTGAACATCGTAAAGAACCATCTCTAATTGCGCAGGAACCAGTTGATAACACTGAACGGATTGAGTGCAGTGCTTAAATTGCAAAGCGATTCACTGATATCCACTGTTGATTCTTATTCTCAATTCTGGCGGCTACTATCGGTGTTCTCTGATATTTTGAGAAAAACTGATATAGTGAAGTTCTGCGAGAAGAGTGAAGCGGAGAGTTTAGCTGTGTTTATAATAGTATCAGTCAAATACTTTGATCGCATATGAAATATGGATGGACGTCTACTAGACATTCTTGACAACTTTACTCTGAAACTAAATGAATTTAATACGGAGCCGTTCATGATTAAGAGAACGCCACCGAATTGAGTTCATAGAACAAGATCTAAAAACACAATCAGAACACCTGTAACTACTCCATTCGTATAATCGATCAGCAGCACTCCGTGTGATTGTCGATCACTACGTGAAAAAGTTGAGGATGAGTGCAATTATCTCGAAAAGTGATTTATGAGTGAATCATAGTGGATCTGAATGCTCACTATTGTGTATGGCCAAAATAGTTAGGCTCATGCAGAGAACTATTATAGTAACGGCCACAGGAGATATTTTAAAAGCAATTTTATGTCGTCAAAAAAAAAACTTTCAATAGCACTCAATAAGAAAATTGAACAATCGAAAATACAATACATTCCAAAGTGGCAATATAAATTATAATTCATGATTTGTTTCTTGCTGTCCAAATTGAAGTATGTGTGTAGAATTGCGTTGCGCAATTAATTGCCTTCCTTGTGAAGACCACCATACAGTTCATCCAGAACCGATTCGGTTTTGCTCAATTGACGCACACCGAGACGTGAAGCAAGGTCGCGCTGTAATATTATCGTTATTATTATCATTATATTTATCATTATTACAACCACTTTTATTATGGTTATTACGGCCTTTTGTGGCTACCTAGAAACAATATAAAATGCTTACGATATGAAGCAATTGTGTTTTCTTATAGACGATTCCTCCAACTTCATCACACATACTCATATGAGCACGTTCTGGATCACCAGCGATCAGCACTGGTTGCTCATCATTCAACTGCAAACAAATAAAGTATTTGATCTAAACCATAAATATATGAATGGTCCAGAAATGATAAGTGAAAAACTGACTTGTTTGAGATCACGCATTTCATTGATTAATTCTTGAAGACGTTCATGAAAACCAGGCGCAAAGCAAGTTGGATCAATCGCAACAAAGCATTGTCCCTGAAAGTCGCATTCAAATTATCACTCTCAATTGTCACATCATATTGAATAAACCTGATTTTATGGTGAATGTTCATTCATCACTTACAAATTACTACTTATGATATTGAGTGGAGTCTATTATGAAAGAGAGCAATGGCACTCACGAGATCAGCCGCTGATGCGGTCGTTTGCCACTGTCGAATGTTTTGGCCAAACGCTGCACCACCAAGAATACCGCAAAATATTTCAACCATCATGCAAAGACCAGACCCTTTGTATCCACCTGTCAAAGAGATTTCGATACGATCCATTCAACAATCATCAGTGAAATTCTCGCATTATTTCTTGTTGTTATTGTTTACAGGCTTTTACTTGAGTAATATTATGTGCATCTTTTCATCGTACTGCAGTAATGCAATCATGTGATTCCTACGGTGATTACCATAAGCTCAACATTATCACAAACGAACACCTCATCACATGTAGTAAAGTGATGAAATATTCCATTAATTTAATTGCATTCCAATTGAATCCCTTTCGTAAGGTACATGGCGATTTCGGTTACCGATATTAATAAGGTAATAATAACAACAATAATAATAACAATATAATAATTTTAAATCATCGTAGTAATAATTATGATTGTCATTACAATGATAGTAATAATTTATGACATTTATCTAAGTGTGACTATTCAAGCTGCATAAATGGCCTGAAAGGTTATTACTATTGACAATAACTCAGTTGTCAAACTTTAAAGTGAGACTTTGAAACGATGGAATGATAAGAAGTGAAGAAATTTTAATAGCGACGTGATGTAACCATTTCTTGGAGTAATCAGAAGATGACTGCAACAAAACAGAAGATAATTTAAGAGTGCAAATCGTACCAGTTCTCTCTTGACCTCCCAACGGTTGCAAACCTCCGCCAGACAGGACTTCATGCGGACTGAACGTCTCATGACCACTCGCATCACATCCCCACGATTGTGGGATTTGTTCTGCGCCGCGCTGTGCAGCCACTTCAATCTGTTGAATGAATAGTAGTAGAAAGGAATCTTATCATCTTATGCTTTCGCTTTGAATATGCACATTAAAATTCAATGATTACTGCTAATTATACGACCACCTTAATCATCTGTTCTTCAATGTACTCATTTCGTCAGTTTGCTATGACTGAATGAGGAGAACGTATTTCAACCACTCACTTTTCCGTAGGCAACCGTTGTGGAGGCCATATCCAATAAAAATGAATCGCCATCAGCGGCCGGAGCACCCATACATATCGGATTCGAGCCGAGCGCCTTCTCGCACGATCGAGTGGGAAAAACGCACGGTGAAGTGTTTGTAAATGCCATTCCCTATTGCAAAAATCAACTCTTCAGTAATTTTCTGATTTCTGATGATATCGATGTTCTGATGACACAATTATACGAAGTAAGTTTCAAGAAATGATTTCGGATGAATTCCGTGAATATTAAATATCCGAAACGTAGTTGAAGTGGCCATCAAAGGCCTATTGCTGATTCTTAAAATTTGAAAAAAAACTATTTGCGTATTTGACCTTTAGCAGACTAATTGCATCATCAAAACTTAATGAGAATGGAATACCGCGAAAAAGATCTCATCAAACCTACAATCATTCCAGCTTTCATCGCCTGCATCGCGTACCATCCGGCAATACCGAAATGATTCGAGTTTCGCGTTACCACCCATCCGATGCCCACCTCTTTCGCCATATCAATGGCCAATTTCATGCAAAAGTTACCAACAACAGGACCCAACAAATTTGCACCGTCCACCCATGCGGTTGCGCCTTTCTTTTTCAATATCTTTGGCTCACCTACAATTAAAAACGATTAGTGTAAAATCTGCATCCTATAAGAAAGCGCGTTCCCTTTTTGTGCAATAGTCGTCGCATCTACTTTTACTAACGGGTAGTGATCATATTTGACCGACGACGGTCAGTCGGAAAAATCCTGCAATTTCGATGGGAATTCCGATATTTAGATTCCGCTCGAACAGTTTGGAAGGTCGTTCGTAATTCTGACTGTCGCAAATTCAAAATGTCAATTCGTTCGGATTCCCACCGAACCATTCTAATAGACGATCGTGATGATAAAAAGGTCGGTCGGATTCCGAGCCACATGAAATTTCGCTTGGATGTCATCACTACTAATGAGATGCTCTAATTTTAGATTATGTGTATTACAAGCACCACCAAAATCACTCGCTTGCACTAGTAGAATTATTTGGTGTGACAAATTTGCATATTTATATTGGCGCAAAAAATTTTTGCATATTCATAATCAGTCATACGAGCTCTACAATATGTGGTATATATCTGGTCTCGGAACGTGGGGTAAGTTCGTGAGCATGATATGAATTGAAGTGCTATAGCACTAAAAAGTGCAATGTGGTAATCGTCGAACACGGAATGTACCTTCAACAGCACACGCTCCACTAACGATGTCATTGATGTAGACATGAAGACGATTGATACCGTGTGAGTAGTGTCCTCGATAATCCGAACAAATCAGTATGTCAGCTAATTGATTGCCGTGCTCATCACCGCATCCAACTGTTTCCAAGCAATTCAGTACAAATGATCTCAGCTTAAAATAAACCACATTTCTCATTCATTCCAAAACATTCCCATTGATTTTCCTGAATTTGTCTCAAACAACTGAATTCCTAATTGTAAGAGTCAAATTTTGTTAAACCTTCTCATATGTGCTTGCAAAAATTCATTTATTCAGTTACCTCATAACAGCACCTTACCTCGTATGAATTCGTTCTTCTAAAACTCAACTGTTACCGAGGCTTACAGCTACTATGCTATTGAATTGATCATCCTTCAGCAATGAACCAACTTTCTGGTCACTGCCCAATTACCCGGTCAAAACGAGCAAAAATGACTGTTGAAGTGAATTTAATCAGCCAACAGTTCAGTATGTTACGTGTTCGAATCGCTCTTCTCCTTAGCATTCATTGCTATCAAAAGAAGAATCTCAATGGAACATTCATTACCTCTTTTTGATCAATAACAACCTCTTCCGACTGATCGAAATTCTTCTTTAGATGCATCAAATAAATCTGAAAATTGTTTTGTAACTCAAAATTATGGAATGCACTCACAAATATACCGAAGTAAGAATAAGTAGTTGAGTACGATTCAGAAGAGTAAATAACTGAATGAATATCGATAAATAAAACAGTGCTGGAATAAAATCGTTCATTTGAACAGAGAAAACAGCGAATGGAGACGATAACTTTCATGATCTCTCATAAGAATTTAGTCACATGAAAATGCTTTTTTTCGAAAGTTTGACGTAATTCAATTGAAAAAACAGCAATGAAAAATGATCATTGAGCGATCATTCTCGTTCCGGTCAGCGCAATAAAAGGGAAATGAACACAGCAATTTTTTTCTGTAGATGTGATGATAACAGTGATACGAAATTATCACTTTATCGCACTAAATGTGAAGTGAACAATTTCACTGATAACGTTAGTTGATTTAGCTGAGAAAGCGTTTGAGAATGTATAAAAATGTGATGTGTGCTGGACGTAAAGTGACATTCATTCATTCAAAACAACTTTCTTTGCACGTCACTTTCTGAACACTCCTTCTCGTAAATATTATGTCATCATGGGTAGTTGATACCAATAATTTGTTCCGTTCTGATGTTAAGAGATTTGCCACCACCACTCAAAAATGAACAAAATCGCGCTCTTGTACAGTACTTAATATGGTTTATGCTCTTATTGCGTGTTGCGTGGTTCATGATGCACGGACGGATCAAAAAACAATTGAATGATCAAATTTGACGTGAGGAAATATTGAAGAATGCTATTTCAACTCTTTTTGCTACTGATTCTGATGAGCATGCAGTACTCAGATTACCATTTTGAATATCGGAATTGATTTGTTTTCAAGCATTTGAGCTTCAGGTGTCTGTTTTTTGAAGATTCATGAAGAATTCAGCTCGTTCATGTACAATCATTTATTTCTTCTTTCCCGAAAGAACAACTAGATAATTTGCGAAGCAACATAATAATAGGGTAGCGATGCGTTTGGCATGTTCATTTCGTAAGAGGCAGTTGATAAATGATTTATTTGTTACTTCGGAATGATTTATGCCAAAATCGAGATGGAATAAGTTTTCAATACCCTTTCGATTTTGAGTCATTCTTATTTTCACCTTACATAGGACATTGCGAGCTGTGATTGAAAGTTGAACATTAACACAACAACACAGCCAAATAATGATACTTTATCGCGAATTCTTGTTATTCTATGAGCAATTTCTTCAGTTTGAGAATGAAACGAAATTATCAGATAGCATTTCAGAGCAAATGGCCCAAAATCATTTTCGAGTAAATCATTCTCTCCTTTCACATGTTATTAGTTCAGAAAAATATTCACAGCACATAAACCATAAGCAACGACAAACGCACATCGTCTTGTATGAACCAGGTGTTCTAATTAATATGTTTTTCCGATTATTGGAAATTGGTATTGATGAATTTGTGTGCAAAAATTGTTGTGATTAAATCATGAAAGCAACAGCGAATGATAAATTTATCTGCACTACAATTTGTGGTAAGTGAAATGTGACTGAATAAGACGACGTTTGTTTATTTACGATGACACTCGTTCACCACATCAGTCAGTGCTATCCGGCAATCTTTAAAACGTTCATCGCAAACGAAAAGAAATTGCAAGTGAAATGCGATGACATACCTATGAACGCTTTCTTATAAACCATCGGATCTGTTCATGAAGGAAATGATCAACTGATTATTATTATTATCATTTTACTTCAACATGAAGTTACAGTATTAGTATCAGCTAACGTTAAATTGCATACTGACTAATTATGATCAACGCTTCATAAGGATGGTTCACAACGCGCACACCTCGCTCATTATTATGCTTGAACTAATGTTATTGTAAAAGTAAGAATTTGAACAAATTGTTATCATTTAAAGCAAAATGGACTGATCAGGAACAGGAAAGAAATGTTAAAAGAATATTCTGCACAAAAGGTGACTCATAAAAAGACGTTTTCTCAACACAATAGTAATCAACAAATAATAGTAATAATTGTATTCTTTCCTGACATTGATAACTTATAATACAGCGAACAAAGATGTTAGATGTTAGATTGAATGGCGGATGTCTTTCCAGAAAGCTAATTTACACTTGCGGCTAAAAAATGCTTCTAGGGAAACTTACTTGCCCTCCTATCTTATAAAAATTTGCCTCAAGATTGATGTTAATAACTTAAATGATCGCACTTCTACCTATCAAATCGGTCGGATCGTTTTCTTTTATTATGTACTAAAATTCATGAAAGAATAGTATTTATTGCTCTAAAATGCCCATATATCTTCTCATACAATTAAGAACATCAATCAGAATCAATCTGTCTGTATGTTATTTGCTTGAAATCACTATTATGCTCTCAGAATCATTTATAAGGAAATATCACTATCCCGCTCAGAAAATACAATCACACTAGGCGTTTTTGCCTCTTTGATAAGCAATCGCTCGTCGCGGCGGATTGTTTGACATTTTTCATCGGTATCATCTGAATTTGTCAACTGTATCAACGAACAACTCAAATTGCTTTCATCCGAAAGGTTCCTGAAAGATATCTGAATAGAGTGGTAACGAAATGACACGAGCGAGCGAAATTATTCAATAATTTTTCAATAATTCAAAGCCTGCAAGAGCGTGATATATCTATCAGATTAGCAGACTAAAAAATTTGGTACTCACATGAAAAAAGATAACAATTCCTTAGTGTCTGTGTAATTTCTAATGGAAGACGAAACAATGAGAGATATGCTATATGCATAGATACATGTTCAACGAAAAGGCTCAACGAATTTCTCATCATAAAATTGTGGTTATTCTGAAGATGTAGAAAAATTCAAAAAAGGTAGATGATTACAAAAAGCATAAGTTA
The DNA here is from genome assembly GCA_035041965.1 of Anisakis pegreffii. Lineage (NCBI taxonomy): Eukaryota > Metazoa > Nematoda > Chromadorea > Rhabditida > Anisakidae > Anisakis > Anisakis pegreffii. The sequence goes on from JAPYMA010000479.1 coordinate 82,449, forward strand.
TAAGGTCAGAAAGATAACCTTAGTGGAAGTAACATGCCTTCTTCCGTACAACAATAATTCGAAGGTGGCGTTGGGCTGACTGATGATGACGAAGCCATTGCTATTGTAGGCGATTCGCAGATCACAACCGAATTGTAGTGAGGAGTTGACGACTGCAATCTGTAATCTCATGCGTTTATCTTTATTAAGAACCCGTGAAAATACTCTAATAAATCTAAAATTTGAATAAGCACTCTGATTTAGCAGAAAATCCAAACTGCAAGTGTTCACACTTTAACTTACAAATGAAATTCATTGCAGCTTTTGACGGATCGACTTTGATCGAAGTTGTGAATTTTTGGAGATACCACATATGTCCGATTGGTGGATTCGCAGTGCGAAATAATGAGCATTAAGATCACTGAGAGGAGCACGACCGTTGGGATTATGAATGGCTGAAACTGTGGATAAAGGCTAAAAAATGACTGAAAATCGTGTTTAGTCACAAAATCGTGCTATAGGGGTTGGCACATTCAAGCCTACCGTACACTCAGCTTTGACCAGTAACATATCAATTTCTTCGACACTAGTCGATCGAGCAGAATCTCTACATTCAGAAAAATATATGTTTTGTCGAGCGATTTTGCTTTGTTGAGGAGATATAGCTATTTTATTAAAGTTATCATCTCAACTAGCGCAATGCTGCTCACTCATATGCATTTGATCACTATAGATCAATAAATATTATACATTACTATAGAAATATAGGTCTGATAAATTCAAGCTTAGCGTCTATAATCATAATGGTTATAACGGAGGTAATGAATGGCTTAAAATAAATTCACTTGAAAGAGATGTGAACAACTGGAAGTGTGAATGAGAAACAACGTTACCACTGAATAAAGCTGTGAATCAATGGAGCTGTCATTGTTTATTTCATTATTTTGATTTCTTGTCATTATTGCTGGATCCATTTTGAATTGTCGCAAATTAAAATATCGATGGAATGCCTTCAACAAAAGTGATTCAATCAAAGTAGCAGTCAAAAGAATCGATAGCATTTTCAAGAAATATGCAAATTAGAATACATGTGATAAGCTTTACACAGAACTTGGCTTATAGAAGCACATGCGATTGTCCTCTAACAAATTTTCATGTAAAACGAGGATGAACAATCCTTTATGCCCAACTCCTAGGTATAATTCTGCAGATCAAATCACAATGCCATAAAATTCTCCAACCTGATGAAACCGACCAAGAAGATTGAAACTTTTTTTGAATGTATCAGTTTCTGCCCATATGGGCAATTAGTGTCAAACGAATTAGGAAAGAACCGCCTGTCAAATCAATAAAGTACAATAACAAGTCAAATACTGACAAGCAGTTTGATTTCGTTGTTAAATTCGATTTGCTTATATGATGTGAGCGGATCGATGAAAATATGCAGATTAAAGAACCGATTAAAATCCTTTGGAGATTACTTTCATTTTTTAAATTATCACGCTTTATGGTAAAGGATTCATTCATTGTACCAAATCGTCGACGTCTCCACTAATTTCTCGACACTGCATTCAATTTGGAGAGTAATTCTCTCCTGAACACTCTGTAGCCCTCACTGAAGAGTTTCGGACGTACCATATTCTGATGTGCAAAAATTGATAAAATCGCTTTAAAACACACCTTACTAGACTCTATTCTGTTTTTTGATGTGTGCTTTCGGAAACGAACTTCGATATTTTGTATCGTACCTCCTACTGAATACACTGGCTATATAGTGTTCTGAAAGCTGAGAATATGCTGAATCGGATGGTTATAAGAAATGTTAGTGTTGCTGGGCAAACTTGAGGATACAGCTGGTTTGAAAATGGTACTCGTGATATCCCTCCCTATAGAATGGTATCATTTTTCACACCTCAAAAATCAAATGTGCTGAGTTTGGCGGTATTGTAGAACCCAGATCCCGTTTGGAGTCACGTTTTTGCGGTCACCAACTGCAAAACTTCTCCTCTGGCCTTCCCACACCCCGCAGCAGACATACACTATTCTGCTGGTGAAACTTGGGCATTTCATGACTCGCGAGTCTATTCGAAACTCTCTAATCAGTGCGCATTGTATCAGTGTGACGCAAGCGATCGTTTAGAAAGATCCAAAATTTTATCAACGTTTCAGCCAATCACATATACACACACATCAGAAACTATTTCAAGAACAACTTCATTCGTTCATTCAACACCAACGTTAGTAACAACGATAACAATAACAATGATTGATTCTCAAAATAAAGCACACAATTAAAACAAACGGACATAAAACAATCCAGTAAATGAAAAGAAGCGTTTAAAACGCCCACATTAATTATCTCTCATATCAATTCACGGCCTGACTGTACCGACTTTTTGGAAAACTTTGAAAGCTCCATAAAAATAACTAGAGATCATCCGTTACGAATATGATGCCCAATCAAATCCCGTTCTTCCAAATATCAAAATTTCGTTATCTCCCGCAAGCATGATACATGCAATCATCCACCTTCAACTGAATGTGACTAAATCTACCATTCTTCATCAATTTAGAAATCCATTATCCCATCTCCAACCGAATTTTTCACTAACAAGATCGATAATTAAAAATCATCAATGAAAAGCGCTCTTTGTGGCAGCTTTCCATCGAGTTCAATTATTCATTTCAGAACGAATCAAACACACAAAAAGAAAAATAACGATAGCGAAGAACAATAAACGACAATCGCCAATTCAATACAATTGTTTCGTCCATAATTTGAAAGTACGATCAAACGCAACACTCGCGACCCATTTACCGTTCGGTGATATATCCAATCCCATCACTTTTGTGTCATGACCTTGCAGCTGTCGCAATGGACACCATCCGCCTGTTTCCCAAACCTGTAATTAATTTCCGATTACTTAAACAATAATTCTAAAATAAATCCCACACTAACCAAAATGAATCAAATAATCGCCCGTTACAAGAACAAATATCAAATTTAAAATGCGACACTGCTTATTACCTTTAACGAATTATCGAACGACGATGTGATCATATACAATCCCTTCGAATCCACCTTCAAACCGGACACAAGCGAGTTGTGTGCTGCGATCGGTTTCAGAGCACGACGTATTCGCAAATCCCATACCATACAACTGTTATCCGCTGATCCAGTTACCATTTGATAGCTGAATTACATGACCCAATATGTATAAGCTTGAAACTGATATCGAATTGAAGGCGGCTCACTGGAGAAATCCTTCGACAAGAGTAATAATCAAGCTTCTAGTCGGAACAAACACTATTGCGTGAAATGCTGTTTTTCATATTATTGCACTGTAAACGATAAACGATTAAATAAATGATCAATATACACGATAAATTATTATTATTATTATTATTAATATTATTATTAATACCCATTGGGAAGCCACTGTCCACAATGAATTTCCTTGGAATGTCCTTCCAAGAACATCACACATCGACCAGTTCGTAAATCCCACACTCGACCATAACAATCCATACCTCTGCAACATCAATTCTCAATTGACTAGTTCACTGATCATGAATCGAAAAGATTTTCCACTTTATGAAACATTATTATTACTTCAATAATGCATCAAATTTTTTACTTCAACTCAAATAATTCATTTAAAAATAGGGCAAATATTCGTGATTTGTAACAATTCAGAGCATGTTTCGGTAAGAAGATGGAAAAAAACCATTTCTCCACTCCACTACTAGTAAGTTCAGGTTTTTTTTAGAAAAACGAAGAATGAGTTCAGCTGTTACATGTGAATTCGCTTACAATGTCAACAAAAGTGAGCCATCTCCTTGAAAATCAGCATGAAACACTGGACGACTATGTCCTTCTTGGATAAGAATCTCTTGTTCGTATTCCAAATCAGTGAGTCGCCATGAACAGTCGAAACTGCAATTCAAAACATTACCTAGTTTAGGAGCAAATCAGCAACTGGTGAAAAAAAAACAAACAAACAAAAAACAACTAGAGATTGCCATTAGATTACCATAGCGGGCAAAGAAATTCTCAATCGATTCCTCATAAATTTCTTTTCCAATTCACCCACTTAACTGAAATAAAGTAAGAAATAAGAAGGAGCACCACTAACCAACACGCTGCTAAAAATCTTCCGGATGGATGAAACGCGATTCGTGCTACACGTTGTGGGAGTGGATCAAGTTCGCAGAGTGGCTCACTTGCCTCTAAACTCCACAATTTGATGGTGCCGTCATGTGCACAACTGGCCGCGTTCACCGCAAATGAATCTTGCGATATGTAAGCGCCGGGATGGAACCGAGCGCAACCCGCTTGACTTGTATGACCGGTGTACTTACGATCGCGTTCACAACTCGGTATTGTCCAAACACTGCATTCGCCTGACCTCAAATCAAATTCCAAATTAATCAACAATAACAATTGTCAGTTACTCATGAACAATTACTCAACAACTGCATCACTTCCTCGGTGATACGACAACAGGAACAATTTTCCATCTTGTTACCAAAACATACTCTGAATTCTGACAAATTGCAAATATTTGCCCTATTTTTAAATGAATTATTTCTGTTGAAATTATTTGGTGAATTATTGAAGTAATAATAATGTTTCATAAAATAGAAAATCTTTTCGATTCATGATCAGTGAACTGAGAACAATCAAAGTGAAAACACTAAAATAATAGCTTCATGGTGTGAAGAAATGATTGCAAGCACTGTGATGTAATAATAATATTATTGTTACTGTCATCACAATCATCACCAAATTCAAACGGTTGGAGAATCGGTAATATTTCTATGTTCACTGACCATCCTGAAGTGATAAGATGCTGTGAATCAGGCGAAAATTCACAGTAGGAAACCGGTCTGACATCGGCCACTTGAGATCCATAAACCGATAGCGATGCCACCCAACGGTGCATCTCCTGAACGGCCACTGCTTTGCGGTGTCCACCGTCTTTTGCTTCATCTCGCATCTAAACTACTCACATTTCATTCGAAAAACACAAATTCCACTCAGAACAAATCGAGCCACTTAGCTTGAAGACAACAGCAATTAATTCAAAAATTTCAACAAAAATTTTCTTGCTCATCAAAAAATATTTTCAAAATCAAAAAACACGTTGATTTAGACAATCAACACATTGAATGAGAATAATTCAGTAGTGCCGGCAGTTTTCCACCTTCAGAAATTTCTGTCAAAATTTCCGCTCTTAGGAAATTCGGAAGGTTTCATAACGTCTCTTCATGTGGTAAATGGTTAATGATAAATCTAAGAAAGACCCACCCGTTGGAGTCGTTGTTTGGCACGCGGTAACGAGTAGTCAGCAATCGCAACTCGCGCATCTCTTAAGAGCTCAATGCCTCGATGATACCAAGTGGATGTGTCACTCTGTGTTTGTGGTGCTTGATCAACTTCATCGGGACTGTGCAATATTCGTGTCACTTCATCTTCGGGCATTGTCGACAAAATTGTTCGAAGACGCTCTTTACGATCCAGTTTATCCTCACCAAACAGACCTCGAATTTCAAAAATACTTAAAATCACGATTTCGGATGGATTTTATAGAAATCAAAAAATCACTTTGACTTGACAGACCTTTGAAAATTTGAATAATTCACTGAAATGAATGCATATTCTTATCTCATGAATACAATCATACACTCAAAACACTTTCATCACAATGCAACAAAAGGATTCAACTCGTGAAATGTGACAAAAACACTAACAAATGGGCTCATTAAGTTTTCTGAGTAAGAGCTTCACATGGCCATCATCAGTGGGCAAGGTCAGTGTTCTGGCACGTCGTCGCCGTTCGAATTCAGCCATAACCTCTCGTTCCATTGGATTGTCAATTGAATCCAATTCCATCGACTCTTCATGAGGATCCTTTTCTCGTTCACCTCTTTCTGATTCCCTCTTCAATATTTGCTGATTAGTGCTGTTAATGCTCTTGTCTATACTACTATTTTTGTGATTACTTATTACTTCGAGAAAATCTTTCATTTCATTTACTGTTTTCTGTTCATCAAGGAGCATGTTAATGTGTTGGTACTGAAAGACTTTTCATGAAAATTTTAAGTGTTATGACTTTATAGAAGGTACACATTTAATGCATAGAAATCAGCCTCATCTATTATTCGCACGATGTTGATTTACGAGATAACATAGCCAAGAGCGGGGTTTTTCAACCACGGGCGTTCGCACCTCTTTTTGAGGGTGCGAGATAACACCTCATTTTTTGTACGTTGAAATAGCTGAGGGCAATAAAGTGAGAGAGTCAAGGGTCTTCAACGCATACATGTGAATTAAGAAGGCGATAATGAATGTAAAAATTACAATCTTCTGAACGGTCTCCTCATTTGCAAGACTTCCAAACTGAATTTTCTGATCCGATTTCGGCACTCCAGATGATTCCTCCATTTTCGGTTTGATTTCCATTTGAGGGAAAGCAACTGAAGATTCATAAACAAGCGATTATATCACTCAAAGACTTTGCGGAACTTATCCGATAATGCTCTTATTCTTACGAGTGTCAAGCAACGATTACACTGAATGACGGTCAAAATTTAACGCCTACAACAAGCAGTCGAATTTTTTTTTGCTGGCCATATTTCCACAGATAACATGCAAAACTACAACAGGGTCACTAGCACTGGTGTATTTCAGCACCTCGCAAGCCTAATCTCAAACTCAATTTTAAATGGTGCAACTAAAATTTGACTACTTCCATATGCCACCATCGCATTTGTGACAATCTCACATGTATTGAAATGTTACGCTGAGCAATCTTTAATCAAAAAAACTTTTGAAAACGGTATGTTCAGAGAAAACAACAAATTGTTTTAGGAATTTGCAAAGGCTGGACTGATTCACTGATGCAACCATTTGAACGTGCAACTTCAAAAACAAAAAACGACTGTTAATCGAAATGAATTTATCGCCTGAGATCAGAGCATACAACACGACTGATTAATAAATATAAATATATGCATAATCAACGTAATCTACGCAACAATGAAAACAAATATGACAACAATGAAACAATAAATAACAACACAAAACAATACAATCAAACGATTACCAATATTCTTAAGATCAATATCACGATTATACTTATTGGATTCTTTCATAGTGCGCGTATGGAAATGCTGCTGAACGAGTGACACATTCAAGATACTTACAGATGGAAGATTTTTCAAGGTGTACATCGCCATCGAATATATTTGAAGAAATTATAACAAAATGATGAAAAAAAGTTACATCTGATGATAAAAGGGAAATACGGGCTTCTATTGAGCTGCTCTAATCACCAATCAAACAAATATGATGATATTTCAGAAATGAAAAAGAAACGGTTATTACGATTCCTAATTCAATCACATTCCAATCGACGACCGAAAACAATTGACGAAAAAACTAGAGCATGCAAGAGAATTTTCTACAGCGCATAATGTTCCAAATTTGATAATCCCTGTATCGGCCATCAAAAGAATAGTATCGATGCGGTGCGAAACAGAAAACGAAACAAAATGAATGATATAACGTGGATAATTTGAACGAAATATTAACTGCCCCAGAACTTCCTGCCACACCTAATGGCAACTATGTTCACAGAGCACAGCACCTCGAATGCGTCCGCGAAAATTAGGAGAGGCGTAGGCACTGACATCGTTCCGACTGATTAGATGAGGAAAACAGTGGGATAATGAGGGGTGATAAGTGAATTTGAGGCGTCAGCACGATGGCAAATCAACTACAAAGACCACAACTCAATGATATCCTTGTGGATGCTGCAGAAGTTCACGTTGAAGTTGATTCTGTAGGTCGCCTAGTTTCTTCTTCAAAATATTAATCCCACTTAATACAATATTTTCGGCCTGAAACATGAAAAACACTTTTAAAATAATCCCACACATAAAATGAAAAGAGAAATATCAGGTTTAATGATGAACGCAAAAGTCATGAATAGAGAAGTTCACTAGACAGCCTTCAAAATGGCTGATGGTTGGTATTAACATGAAGTTTGGAGCTTACATGTTCGCATGAGGAATTTTAACATAAGTTCTAAGAGTGTGGAAAATTTTGAGTTTTTTGAGCGAAAACGAATGCAACTTTTCTTTCCAGACATCCAATTATTATCAAAAAAAACAAAATAATACTTTCAACGATCCAGTCGACTCAACGGTGAACCAAAATTTGTTCGGTTTTGCCCCTGGATCGTACGGCGCCTCGTATTCGTCCTCTTCCAGTTGAGAATACTCACTTTTCGGCCATTCTTCGGGTTTAGCCAACACCGTATGCCTTAACGCATTATCTGGATCGTACTCAAAAGCAACACCACAAGTTGGATTCCATTTGGCATGCTCCTTACCGAAACCCTCAAACAAATATCACAGATATTACGATCAACTGATTCCACCCATCAAACTTAACAATCAAGTAAGATTTTTCAGAATTCAAAAAAACAGCACACTCTCAGTTTCAATCAAAAAAGTTAACGAGGTTTCAAGAATATTCAATATTGGAGGAAAACCTTTTTTGCGAAACATTTCATTCGAATTTCCTGACCGCGTCGGAGTTTCACGATAAGAATATCCTCAGAGGTGCCATCCTCAGCGTTCCGACTCTGTAAATGACGACCACAAGCCGGTACCACGGCTTGATTGCTCGACTCAAGATCTGCTGTTGTTACCGATCGAGTGCCCTCGTCATCCCAACGCACATTCAAACGCATCTCCACGGCACAATCCGGACAGAAATCATTACATTGGCAGTCCTTCAATTGCGATCAACACGTCCTTACTCATATTCTTGTGACCATGATCACACTTCTGTTCATAATACTCATAGTAATTCCGGCATTTCACCAGTTTTAATAATACTTCTTATTAGTGCTGACAGAATTTCTATGAATGTAACATTTCACACTTTCAAAATTCGCATGGCAATTTTTCGTAACTGACCGCAATCAAGAGCTGAACGAATGAAGTGAGAATGACGTTCACAAAATAATAAATACGAAACAACCGAATTGAAAAAGTGACTCAAAATGGATAAGAAATAAACCAACTAACTCTTGAATACTGAAATTTATCCACAACATTATTTGATGTTAACGGAATCAAACCCATTCGATGAGCTATGAATTCATCGTGTAAGACACTCGTGTTCGACTCTATTTGAACCCAATCAATTGCTTAAAAACAAATTGTTTTTTTAGATTGCACGTTTAACATCTCGCGATGATCATTATATTTTTCTTGAATTTCAATATCTGACGAAAATTTATCAAAATAAAACAAGGAAAACAACCGCAAATATTTCAGTGTTCACTTACCCATAGTCGGCACTTCTGCGATGAAAATCCTTCGTAGTGAGTTGGCCACACTTAAATCCGTGTCTTCCAGAACAAATTTCACCATTTCATCACTCAACATCAATATAGAAACACGAGGCTGATTCGCGTAAGGCATATTTTAGTCACCTTCAATGTTTCTAATGTACGAAAACAAATCATTCGTTTCTATCCGGAGAAATAACGCTCAAACAAACTGAATCGAACAGATCATAGCGCACATTCAATTGCTTACAGTGAATCACTGAGCCATAGCACAACAACGATGAAGTGAAACACATTGATAAAATAATAATAAAGATACTGAGACGGTGAGATACTCGAAATTCTTATCAGATGAACCGGAAAACTCAGCATGTAATATCTGCAAGCAAAAACTGCGGACAAGCTGGATGCAAACCATCTGAACTGCTAAAGGGGTGAGGGAAAAGTCTTCTGGCCTGGTCAAGAACAGTCGAAGCAAAGTGGACATAAAGGTAGAGATGTGTTATTGGGAACACTGGGTCAGTGCAAAGAAACCCATATGAATGCGTTTCATGGATTAGGGAATATAATTTCGCACGGACATAAGAATCACACGTTTGGTAGGTGAACGAATCGTTCGCTCAAAAACATTTAACGATGTAAATAAAGAATTTTAAAAACCGGAGTACAAGCGCAATAAGCGCTAATTGTGGAAAACAGGCTTGGCCACAAATTTGGCAATTGCTCATAGCACAATTCAAAGCGGGACTTTCAAAATTCCTGGGAATCATCTTCACAAGCCTAAAGTTCTGACATCGCTTGGAACCTTAAGAAAGTCAGGGAAATCTGAGTAACAAGGCATATTCCCTGGGCACAATATATATTTTTAGAAAGTCCAGATTCTTCTCGATACAACGCCACCAGAATATCCACATACAATTAGACGAACTGAGAAGTAGAGTCCCTCGAACATTGTGATGGACCGTACTCTAGACCGTCCGAATCTCGAATACTTTGGTCTTTCACATGATGCCTACCGTCCCGACTCACAAGATTACTCATCGCTTAAGTTCGCTCCGTTTTGGATATTTGAGATATTTCAAACCGGATTTCGTAATAAATTGTATGTAATGTTGCAGTACTGTTGCTTTCAACTGGAATGTTTCTAAGCAAACGATGAATTTGAATGCCTATAACTTTGCGAAAACCATTGGAAACGTAACGCTCGTTCTCCTTATCAAACTCGCTCCGTTACAAAAATCGTTCTTTTCAATTACGGATATTACCATGAATTCCTTCTGATCATCAACATCAGTTTCTGTGCCCACAAAACGATATAAAACGTATCATCTTATTAAGGTCAGCACCCGTTCCATCACACCATAATCTGCTGTGACTTATGCATCGCTCCAATTGTTTCTTGACACTACTTATTTCGGTGGTACATCTTCGTTCAGAAATTTCTTATGACTTGCAAACTGAAACGGATCCTCATACAGATTTTAGTTCCGTACAAAACGTGAGTAGCACCTCTAATTCCGCTTAACTACGGTAACTAGCCACGTGGGCGTGGCGTACTACCGTAATTTGTGGGCGTGGCTAGTTACCGTAGTTAAGCGGGACCAGAGGTACTGCCTAAAAATTAGAGATACAAAACTGCTACATGCATACCTACTGACAGCTAGCAAGCCAGCACCAATGATGATACTAGTTGTGAGAAATTTTATGAGATGCTAAATAGCAACCAGCGAATGGAATCTTTGCATCAAGCTGTCCACTACTAGTATTATCTTATAGTAGTGAATGGTCAGCGTACTTCTAATCAGTCTCAAATCTAATCAATTCATATCTATGAAAACAAAGGCGTTCTAATTACTACAATTACAAGAGTGATCAACCGAATAACTGCAATATTTGCGAAAGCAACCGCTCATTTCCTCGCAGTTTTCAAATCAGCAATTCACTGTTCCATTATGTACTACTACTGTGTGTTTATTTTCACGAATTACCTCACTCATTTTTTGTTTGATGCAAAGAAAGATGAACACGTAAATTCAGAAGCGCTGTCCAAATACCGTCCAAGATTCTAATATGAAACCTCGCCCACGACGTCTGACGATGGAGGTTTCCGATCTTACATATTCCATACAAAAAAATTGAGCAGAAGTCACAGACGTCAGCTCTTTTCTAATTTTCAAGCATCGACGCTAACTCAAGCTTATTAATCAAATCTCAAGCTTATTAACTATTAATTTACTCTCGCATGCATTAAACGTCATACTAAAAATGCTCTGTTCCCTATTGCTTGTCCATTCGTATTCTATTCTAAACGACGTTTGAAGAATCTCTTACAAACTGCTTCATCTAGAGAGAATCCATCATCCTATTCGAGACCTCTAATTCATTCCTCGAGATTTGTTTTACTATGTGTGACAACCTTAAGATATCTGTGACAATCTTCCCATGATATGTGAGTTCCTCAATTCATAATTAGTCATTTCAGTCATCCTTCGCTGCTCTCTAACAGTGTGTTGCATCTGCACATTTTCAAAATTGCTTCTCAAATCCATATTTCGAAAAGCCTTTCAGTTTCTTTCCTAACTGCGAAGCAAACGACTGTGCTAAAACTACAACCTATACAGCAACTGAATTCCTAAAAACTTACTGTCGCAAAACTACAATAGCTGCCGTCATGACAATCCTAAATTCGCTGAAACCGGAGATGCTGACAGCTGGTGGATCCTTGTATGCGATTTCGGTGTAATGTGTGGTAACACGTGGAAAAACATTTATGCAGCTGTCACGCCACGCAACATTGATATTTCCCACTTTCTTCTAATCTAGGCAAAGTTGTGAGCATGTGACATCGAAATGTACCCGAGCGGTTTGGGCGGATTCCCAATGCACTTTGCGATTCTACCCTGCTCACGGAACGTCACCAAACCATGTTTCCCTTCATTATGCCTGGCGTGACAGCACCAAAAACACGATAATGATCAACGAGAGCATAAATACGGTGATAAACGCACGAAAACATGAAACAATCACATAAAAACAACACGAAATAATCACGTAAATGACAACAACAATAAAACAATCAAACAAATATTCACATAAACATGACATTTCAATGCCTATATCCAATCCCACAGTCCGAATCAGGATAACAGGAACAAATTGTGAAAGAAGATCTTGAAAACGAAATCGAATCAAGCCAGCAGGTACCATTTTGGTTCAACTCAAAAGTAGTTTGAGCTCAAGTCAAGCTAATGCTAGGTGAAGCTTGACTCAACTCTTGTCTCCTCTACAAGGTAAGAGAGCAATCCGCAGAAAGCTACATGACTTTCAACTCCTCTAGTTATCAACCGAGGGCTCAAATAATAAAGCTTGAGAAACTTTCATGATGGTACCCTGAAAACACTACCTCAAAATCACTTTTCTTATAACTTACACTTCAGCTCAATTTATGCCTGAAAAGACCATGTGCTAGCAACCAAGAGACAAGTCTAACCTCTACGTACAACTCTAACAGCAGTTATCCAGTTCAATCCTAGCCCGGGATATAAGCTCTCCAAACTGATCAGTTATTAAGAAGAGAGGTGATAACTTATCGAACACCTTAAGAGAGAATTCTAACCTTTATGCGCAGCCCAAACGCAGTCATCCAGTTCAATCCTGGCCCGGAACATAAGCTCTCGGAAGTGGTCAACTATTACGAACAGAGGCGATGACTTGAAAATTTAATGATATTCAAACGTTTCCCCGTTAACAAACTGGAGAACCCACAATGCTTCACATCCCATTTAAATGGATTTCTCAAACTTATCAAGTGGCTTATTAGCACTAATGACAGACAATAACTGCACTGGCAAGGGAAATAAGGATGTTATCATAGAAGTGTATGAATGCCATCATGACACTAGCTAATAGATAAGCTTCGGCGAGTAACCACAAACACCTGAGAGATTCCTCTTTATAACACTTTTAGCAACATCGAAACTAAGCGATGTGATTTCATGAGTGTAGTTAATGGCCAACCCGATCATAATTCCCCCCTGTTAAGGGAAAGAGCGCACGGTGGGTCCGGGAACCCCCGTTACCTGAGCAAATGCCCGAAGACACTACTCAGGCCAACTTAAGCGCATTCCCTATCCCCGGTCAAATTGGCGCCTTTCCCAGGCCGGGAACGCCCTTATTATATTGTGCAGAAAGAATGCTAACGATACTCGGGCAAGTATCGCAGGCATATTTCAAAACATTTCTCCCCGATTCGCCGAGACTGCCGGTAGGCGGGGAACGCCTGTCGCATTTACCTAAACCTAGCCCCTCTTATTGGCAGCTCGACGGGTTGGGATCACCCACGCAACCAAAATTTGCATTTTAATAATGACCATCGACTACACAAATAATATCACGTCAGACCTGTTCCAGCTGTCGCTAAATAGCATTACGAGGAGGACGTTTTTCGAGTCACCCATACAGCAACTCGACTCTACAGGATGAGTGGTCCAGGCGAACTTTCCAGACCTACCGCTAACTTCATAAGGCGATTCATACCCTACGTTCATGAAACTCAGTTTTACAGGGATATTTTTTTCTTCTTATATGCCAGTGCAGCTATTATCAACCCCAGTCACAGCTCCTCCCGCAACAAACTATATATTCTCTGATCTGATAAATCTAATTCTAAAAAGCGATCAATTCCGAGAGCTTTTTTCTCAGCCATTACATGACTAGGATACTGCGTCAGGTTGTCCACAGACAGCTGAATGCTTATCTAAATCGCATGCTAATAACGTTGAACTAACGTTCGGTTAAGCAAAGTCAAAGTCCGCTAAGCGCTACACCAACTCAGTCAAATGTGAAGAATTTCCAGTCAAGTCGTTTCAAAGTTCTGGCTCAGTGAGCTTATAATACAGTCGCAGTGAAGCTAAGTCAAGTCAAAGTTATGACTAAGTTAAATGAAATTAAGTGAAAGCTGCGACAGCTACCTCAATACATATCAGCAAATGTGCTAGTCTCATATCTATGCTAGAGTCCAACACGAATTCACGTAATAGAGTCCACATTGCGGAGGGGAAGGAGGGGGGAGTGATGGTGGGTGCACAAACCGAAAAAAAAATTCAATCAGGTGGGATGGGCCATATCTGTAGCCAGTCCAAGTCCCTGCCTCTGGCTCCGGAGTTAAGCGGGTCGTTACGTGCCGCATCCCTCCTTTGCCCTATCCACATCCCTTATAAAAATGTTTACAATATTCACAAAAACGATGAATGTACAAAATAAGTAAATAAAGTAACAATTAATGAAAACATCCATGACAATATTTGGCAATATACACGAGTACAGGTATTATACGTAACATACAAATCAATTAATTCACAACTATTAATGAATACATAGAAAACAAAATCCAATAGGCAATAATCTTAATCAGAATTTATAACACTTTTCGATTAATATCAAATTGTTTCAAATAAGCTAAACTTCTCAGCATATCGCAATACAGTGACAATACCAATGACAGCAATAACACAAAACAATTATCATAACATATCGCAAATAGCATTAACAACTACATTAAAAAGCACTAAAAAATCCCCCCAGTTAAAACATACGAGTCATCATAAACATCTCCACAAGTTTATGATCGATAATGATAACACTTAACAATGCACTATAATAATTGCCACTGTATTGTCATCTTTTCTTAATTAGTCAATTACAAATAAACCATGATTTACAGATCATCAACATTACATACAAACATACTTCACAATAATCATAAATGAATTAGAGACTTAATGAATGAAGCATGTAAAAAAAGTGGTCACTGACCACGACTGAATTTTATTCTTTGTCCCTAAGTACAAGTTCGAAACTACTAACCTGGCGCTTCTTTGCGCCATGGTGCAATATTTGTTGAATATTGTTGAATAATATTGTTGAACCGAATATTCGTTGAATTGTTCATTGCAGTTGTTTTGATTTGATGTATCCAGGCGATACTGTTGAATATTGATCCACAGTCGAATTGATAACGTCACGTCTGTCGATTTCCATCAACCCATCACCTTGGGTTGCCGTCTCTCGCCATCCGGTTGGAATGATCAGCTAGCGACTTTACCTGGAATTGAATGACGGTTAAATGCTGACAAGATTTTCAAGCAAATATCGCATTGCTACATTATCCAAAATATCAACATCTCTATCATTATTATGTCTGTTATCACACAAATATTTTATACACCAACCCTAACAGGGAATATTCACATAATACCCATACTCACTGAATATGCGAAAAATTCCTGCCAGATCAAGAGAAATTAACAACATTGATTGACAATGAAGTCATTTCATATCAGCAACAAACAAATTAAACCCCATAAAAATGATTCAATTCCACACCTTTGATTCGAGGTGATGGTCACTGACAGCATCGCATAAACTGTCACATTTTGTTCGCTCGATCACCTCCGGTCTATAACAGTATCAAATGATTAATTCGTAGTTTTCCTCAAATTTCCTTCAATACGATCCGAGCGATTTAAAACAGTCATCATTGATAAATTAACCTCAGAGGTTACCAATATTCCATACCGAATAGAGCAGGTGAATTCCAATGGTGATAAAATATTAATAAAGTATCATTGGTAATACATTACCAAACACTCGCGCATTTCAACAACTTAACTGAATCCAACTTTTGCGTTAAGGTGATCATTGCTAACAATAGCAGTCGCCTTATTATATTTTCTTTAATCTACGTAATCATCAACCTAACAAGCGATATGATAATGAAAAATGTGAAGAATTGGAAGGTTACATAAACTCAAAATATCTACGGCGCAATTCTGAATTGCACCAGAAAATACGTCAACAAACTAAATTCACGAATAACACATACAAACGTGCATCACGCACCACCACTCTACCGCACAAAACATAAATGACAAAAGTAAATGATTACTGAATGAGTAAGGCAATCAAAGAGACATGATCTGTGGTGATCAATTGGTTGGTACCACTAACAGATCGATGAAATTCATAATGATCAGCTCGTTCTGATCATAAATGTGCATCGATGAAATTAATGCACATTTATGATCAGAACGAGCCGATCATTTTTGATAAGAACGAAGTGATCATTTAGAATCAGAACCAGCTGACTCTACCAGCGAATACAATGCGGGGCATGGATCGAAACTGTTAGATTATCGAGGTAACATGGAATTCCATTGGAAATGGAAAGTGGAATTCATAAATGAAATGAATATCAAATTGAAACAGGCATGTAACTTTTGCAG